>JAVIAB010000041.1:14093856-14326356 GCA_032433765.1 Megaustenia siamemsis
ATTATGACATATTGCACAAGATTATGTCATTTTACACCAGCTTATGACATATTACACCATATTACGGCATCTTACACCAGATTATGACATATTACACCAGATTATGGCATCTTACACCAGAGTATGACATATTACACCAGATTACGGTATATTACACCAGATTATGACATATTACACCAGATTATGGCATCTTACACCAGAGTATGACATATTACACCATATTACGGCATCTTACACCAGATTATGACATATTACACCAGATTATGACATCTTACACCAGATTATGACATATTACACTAGATTATGGCATCTTACACCAGATTATAACATATCGTACCAGATTATGGCATCTTACACCAGATTACGGTATCTTACACCAGATTATGGTATCTTACACCAGATTACGGTATCTTACACCAGATTATGATATGTTACACCAGATTATGGCATCTTGCACCAGAGTATGGCATACTACACCAGATTATGTCATCTTACACCAGATTATGTCATCTTACACTAGATTATGACATATTACACCAGATTACGGTATCTTACACCAGATTATGATATCTTAAACCAGATTATGGCATCTTGCACCAGATTATGGCATCTTACACCAGATTATGTCATCTTACACCAGATTATGTCATCTTACACCAGATTATGGCATATTACACCAGATTATGCCTTCTGCGTCATCTTTTCTTTCTTCCATACTATATGTTTCGTTATGTCACCTGGCCAGGACATTTTCCTCCCACATTTCTCACACTCCACAGAACACTGAAACGATGGTCCAGCTAATTTACGCGTTTGTTTTACTAATAATTATAGTAATAATTGGTGTAGTAGTTTTTATTGTATCTGCATCGGGGTTATAACAGCAGTAGTGTTAACAATTCACGTACATAGAACGTTGTATATCTACAACATTGGTAACTATTTAAATTGAAATGCCAGATTGTTGTTAAACATTCTTTACACTCTAACAGAACACCTGAGAAGTTTCGCTTTCCTGTATAAGAATGACAGTCATTCCCCCACTACTGAATTTGCTAAAGTCGTCACAGCACCACTTAGTGTCTCTATATTGGAAGTCCAATGTGACATGAAATTCGCGATAAAACACTTTGTTATAGCAGGCCAGGGTGTCCAGTCTTTATGCTCAGTTTACATTAGTGGAGGTAAGTGTCGGTATTACGCAGCCGCATTCTTTAATCTAAAGACATCAACTTTGATTACATTTTAGAAGTTGTGTAACATTTATATGTGAAGATGCTATAACTGAAGCAAAGTGTTACAGTTTAATTAAATGTTTAAAATGGCTAAATTTCTGACATCACATTTAAATAACAATTTACACGTTAACGAAATGTATGTGTTAATAATATTTACAATATATAAGCTTGTGAGATGAAATGTTTCAAAAGCTGAAAAAGTGTACAGTTTAACTCTTTCTGTACGGAAGCTTATTATCGATGCAATGGCAGAGATTTCAGAGACAACATTGTTCATGATTTTAAGAATCAATTTACATATTTATATGTATCTAACATATAACATATTATATATGATTTTTTTTAGATAATTGAACAAGGTATTAGATTTCACCAATAACAAGATGATACAAGACATGTTCAAATATTATGATTTGATAATGGGTCACACTAAACAAATTAGGAGTGACGCTCTATGCGGCGAAACGTACGCGGCCGAAATGGGCATGACGCACAGTGCCTCGATACGTACGGATAGAGTTAAGGAAGTAAATAGTCAGTTATCATTTCGTGACACAAAATTAATTACACTTTAAACTGTACCTTCGAATCCAGTAGGCAATATGATGGATAGGCGGCAGGAACCATTGAATGCTATGTCTGAGAAGTGTTCCTTGTTGCAGTTTCCTCATATTCCAAGTCCGGCTTGTTGCAGGAGCTACTGAGTTAAGTGCTCTGTGCACACCGCGAGCTGTGTGTTTCATCCGTTTTGATCCTGTTCCGATATTCCAATTGCTCACGATGAATGCTGATATCGTATGACAGGGAACAGTTGGCCATGTTCACTTTCTGTGCGGTTCCGCCTTATGTCTTTTGTCGTGTGCTGAGACTGCTATGATGGGGACTACAGATACCTTTCTTTGTTTGGGAGATGAGTTATTAAGTCGGATGATTCCACTGGCACGGGCGGTTGAGCAATTATGGATTTTAATTTGTTTGCAGTGATACCGGGGCCTTCTATAACCAAATAACCTTCGAATCCACGTTACTGTACCATGGAAGCAAGTTATACAGATTATATTGATAAAATATGCCAGAAAATTAACACTAAGTATTAATGATAAAAGCATGTGATTAACAATCTGTTGTATCCTAACTACTAATTACTTTTAACACTAGAAATGAGCTATGACAGGAGATAACTGTTGTGCTTAACTTTTTTAGCACAGTATTTTCAGTCTTTAGTTATAACAATTACCAACATACTTGGTATAGCATGGAACGAATTCTAAACAAACGAGGAAATTAGAGAAATTACGAACCTTACAATATCTTCTAAAAGAAGAAACAAACAGTGGACAGGAAGATATTTATAAAAGATGGATTGATGTAATATTTGGAACACTAAAAATATAACTGAAAGGGAGAGCAACGGGGACAAAACTAAATACAGCAAACTATATCTCATTCGAAGCTGAAAGTCAAATAAGAAATTAAAGTAGAAGAAGAAACAAAAACAAGAGAGTTTTTTTTATGTTATGAATTGTATTGTGATTATCTTGTTATCGTTCTTCAAAACATGTTCAACATTAGACCGACATCTTGTCGTGATTATAAATAAGATTTTCATCACTTTCTAAGTCAGAATTAATCTTAACGAGTCCCATCAACATGAACATTAGGCAAGAAAACAGAAAATGAAATTGAAGCATTTGAAATTTGAAAGAATAGGTAGAATTGAATGGAAGAAACGAAAACAAATGATGAAGTTTAAAAACACCTACAAATTAAAAGAAAACTACTAAACACAATTAGAACAAGACAATTGCCATTTTTGGGGCATGTTAAAAGACAACAGCCTATTAAAAGTATAATTGGATTGGAAAATACAGGGTAATAGAGACAGAGACAGACGAAGACTATCATGGACTAGTAACATCAAAGGATGGACAATTCAGCCAATGACAATCTGCGCCACGAAAGCAACTGACAGCGGAGAATGGCGCTCCATGGTAGCCAACCTTCAATACGGAAATAGCATTCAATGATGATGATGATTTCTATCAAAATCAATGTTTCTGTTTCTGTAAAAATAGATGATTTTTGATTTTGTTTGCTCTCTACGTTATATTTAATTACTGATAAATTACAGCAGTTATATATAGTGGCCGATTATCTATATTCTGTCTGCTCCTGTTATGTTTGTTTGCATGAGATACTATTCTGGATATGTTATGACTTTTATGCCACATTTTTCAAAATATATATATTTTTATTAACATTTAGTTTACTTCTACCGCTAAGAAAGGGTAACAATAATGCAATATACAACTTAAGAACATTTATAGAGGTAAAGAAAAAAAAAAAATATATATATATATGTGCTTTATAGACTACACAAAAGCATTTGACAACGTAAAGCATGTGGACATAACCAATATGCAGGAGAAATTAAACATTGATGGCAAGGAACTGCGAAACATAAAAAAACCGTGTATTGGCAAGAAACCGCAGCTATAATAGTTAGCAATCAAATAGGACAATTCCAATATTTAAAACAAGGAGTCAGACAAGGCTGTGTTCTGTCGCCTGATTTGTTTTCACAATTTAAATCGAATATATTATGAGATCAATAGTAGACAAAAAAGGAATTGAAGTCAATGGTCACAACATAAATAATTTGCGATTTACACATTCTTAATTATTAATTATTATTAGAAAGTATGTGGATTACAGTTTTAATAGAAGAGACAGAGAATGAGCTACAAAAAGTGATAGGCATAATAGTTTATAGAAAGCAACAAAAAAGGTCTTAGTCTGAATAGTAATGGTCATATCAAAGAAACAATCATCACCATCATGCAGCATAAAAATAAACAGGACAAATCTGAAACAAGTGCAACGCGTAAAATGCATGGGAATAATAATAACATCAGATGGAAGATGCACCACAGAAATAAAAAGCAGAACAGCTGAGGCCAAAATAGCTTTTCAGAAAATGAAAAATATTTTAAGCAAACAAAAATCTATGTCAATACAAGTGAGAGAGTTCATAGATGCTGTATAGAACCACTTCTGACCTTTAGAAGTGAATCATAGACAGTAGACAAATAAATGAAAAGACGATTATGGGCCATAAAGATGGAATTTCTCAGAAGAATGTTGAAAGTTCCCTGGACAGCTAAAAAGACCAATGAGGACATTCTCAAAGAGGACAACACAAAAAGGGAGCTCCTAAAAGACATCAGAAATAAACAATTAACATTTTACGGGTACATCATGAGAAGAGGAATGTTGGAATACTTGGTTACAACTGGTACAATAAAAGGAAAGAGAGATGGCGGACGACAAAGAGAGAGGATTACTCGATAGCTTGGTGTCATGGCATAGAAAACAGTCAACAACAGAACTGATACGACGCACTGTAGATAGAATATTGTGTAAGGGCATGCTCGCTTACGCCAACCGGTATGGCACATAATGATGATGATATATGTTGTTGTGTTACCTGATGAAGGCTTTTGCCGAAACGTTGTAATTTAATTTGTAGCAGTGGATACAATGGTAATTTGTGTGGGGCCAATGTAGGGAGAATTGGGAGAACCATCATGTGTAGTGTAGGGAGAATTGGAATAACCACCGTGTATAAGGGGTTAAGGGACATGCACGAGATTGTTGAGACATAGCATGAGTAAGGACATAATCGTCTACGCCAACCTGTATGGCACATGATGATATAGCTGCCATTGACTGAAAAATCGCTGTTCGATACAAAGAGTGTGAGACAGACAGACACATATACAGATATATAGACAGGCAGACAGACAGATAGATAGATACAGATTAGAACACACTCGTTACGGCGGGACACGAATAAACCACAAACATGATAACAGTTTTAACTGTACACACCTTGTTCTGCCTTTGGAAATTGTTCTGCTGTGTGGATATGGGGGTCACAATGTGACTGTGTCGTCGTTTGTCTATTTTTCCTAATGATAACGTTACGGAAATAAAACAAACAAGAATAAGTATCAAAACATTAACAGCGAAGTCACTGCTAGTATATCAGTCATACGCTTAGAATGGGCAATATATGCATATGCGCGCAAGCCATAATGAAGGTGAGGAGTGGTGAAAGAAAACACATATAAACAAAAGAAACTCTAAGAAGAACAATTAATAGAGATGGATCAACTATGGCATTACAAACAAAGAAAACATTGAAGACGTAGGAGTGAACCGTCGGATGTAGAAAGTATTGATTGTCTACATGTGAGATACTGTGGCTAGGTCACTGAGCTCATTACTGGCCACCCATTGTATATTCACTACATCGAAACACTTTATGTTTCAAGACAAGTTGCCATTTGTGGACGACTGTGGGATCATCTTGAGCCACTGTACTTTCGCTGTAGGCTTTAGTCAAAAGAAAGCAGCACAACAATGTTCTCACGATCCATTTCAACCACCGAGAGTGCATGCATGATTATTACAGTGGAGTCTCTCACTTCGAACGGTACTATGTCAAAAGTTCCAGAGTTAGTGCAAATTTAAATTTGAGAGTTTTGCTTCTGAGTTTGAACGATGCTTCAATGTTGGAACTGCTAGTCTGCGGTGAGCAAACAAAATGTCATCTGTAAAACGTCATCTGTTGTGCCTCCAAGTCATCTCTGACGTCACGCGTCTGTATTGTCTGTGCTATTTTCGTTCAAGTTGCAGCATGCAAAAAAAAAGTAAAGTACTCCCGTCACGCCAAGTGGCGTATAGGGAAATATGGTGTTGACCCTATATTTTACAGACCCTCAGCACATGATTTTTGGGGTAATGTGGTCAGTATTACGCCCGTGCTGCTTTACTTTCGCAGAAAAAAATCCGGTACCCATTTAAGGCTGGGTGAACCCGGAAGCCGTCGGTTGGGATCGAACCCTACCCCTTGTCCGTGGTAGTCCAGTTCACTAACCACTGAGCTATCGCGGCTCCCAGTTGCGGCATGTTCGAGAACAAAAATGGAGCCCAGAAAAAACATTTCTAGTGTTGATATTAAAGAACTGTACTCTAGTTGATTAGAGCGGAGGCCATTGTTGAAAGGTTAAACCACAACACAGAAATGATGAATAGGTGGATTGACTTGTTCTGTGAAAATGTCGTTGTGTGCTTTTAGAACACCCAGAACAATAACAAAAACAAGACTGCTTTGGAAAGTGTCTTCTTCGTAGAAAGGTTGACCAGACTCATCAATCGGAAGTGCTGAAAGGTAGAAGTGAGAGAACACCAGAAGAGCTGTTATTTCGTGTGTTTGAGGACCGGAAGATCTCCAGATTTCAAAAGTCTATTTTTACCGTACATACTTTACATCACAATTTCTCACTAAGTTGAAGTAAATGCAATTGCCATTTTATTGTATAGTATTAATTTTTATTTTGTTTTAACTTATTATTTTTGTCATTGAGGTGCAACATTTATACCTTACTATCATCATTCATCATTGGGTGCCTTCTCCGCATCGAAGGTTGGCTACCATTAAGCGCCATTCCACTCTGTCTCTTGCTTTGATGGGGCAGATTATCATAGGTTGACTTGTCCATCTTTTGATGTTACTCGTCCATGTTAGTCTTGGTCTGCATCTGCCTCTTTTACCTTGTATTTTCCCCTCTAATATTACTTTTATTAGACTGTTGTGTCTTTTAACATGACCAAGATTTTTCATTTCTCTTGCTCTAATTGTGTTTAGTAGTTCTATTTTCACCCTTAGTCGTCCTAAAACTTCCTCGTTTGTTTTCTTTTCTTTCCATCCAATTCTACCTATTCTTCTGTAAATCCACATTTCAAAGGCCTCAATTTTCTGTTCTGTTTTCTAGTCTAATGTCCATGTTTCTGCACCGTACAGGAATATTGAGAAGATGTATCATTTTGCTATTCTTAGTTTTAGCCCTGTTGTTATTTGTTTTGATGTTAGTATATTTTTCATGGCATTGAAATTACGTGTTGCCATTACTTTTTACTATACCTATTCTTTTATTTATTTCAGTTGTATATTTTCCAGTACTGTTTATAGTATGTCCCAGGTAATTGTAGTTCTGAACTGTAGGTCTTGAGAATTGTCTTTGTTTATGATCATAGTTTTAGTTTTTTTATATTCATATCTAGTCCATAGTTCTTGCTTGTCATGTTTATCACATTAAGCAATTGTTGTAGATCTTTAGGATTTTCCTCTAGTAGTACAGTATCAACAGCATATCTTAGGTTATTGATTATCTTTCCATTAATGTTTAGGCCTGGCATCTCAGTGATTTTTTTTAAAGATTTGCTCAGTGTATACATTGAACACGCTTGGTGATAGGATGCATCCTTGTCTTACTCCTCTTTTTATATCAATGGGTATATAGAGTTCTCCTTGTTATATTTTATCATTGCTGTTTGCTCCCAGTACAAATTACATATCAGTCGTATGTCTGTGTCGTCTAGATTTATATCTTTTAGGCAGTCTATAAGTTGAATATGGTGTATTCTATCAAAAGCTTTGGTGTAGTCTATGAAGCAGGCATATATTGGTTTGTTTACTTCTATGTACTTTTCGATCAATGTCCTCATGCCGAATATGGCTTCTTTTGTCCCACTGTTTTTCCTGAATCCGAATTGCTGTTCATACCTTACTATATGTGTATTAAATATAATAATTCCCTTTACGTAACTGATGATGGGAAGAAAAATGTAATTGATTCC
This sequence comes from Megaustenia siamemsis, assembly GCA_032433765.1. Taxonomy (NCBI): domain Eukaryota; kingdom Metazoa; phylum Mollusca; class Gastropoda; order Stylommatophora; family Ariophantidae; genus Megaustenia; species Megaustenia siamemsis. Next base: position 14,101,800 of record JAVIAB010000041.1, read on the forward strand.
AGAAAAGGGAGAGTCTTATTATTTTAGCAGAAGTCTTACTAATAAATGTTGACACAATGGCGAATGTTAATCTCTTCCCGTTTTTAGGTCGAAATGTGGCACTGAACCAACCTACAAGTCAGTCAAGCACTTACCTTTATCTTGATGCAGTTTCTTCAAGGGCTGTAGATGGTAACACCAATGGTGATATTAACAGTGGAAGCTGTACTCACACTGGCATAGCTGAACTCGGTAAACCTAACCTGAACCTGACCTTCGTAACTACGCCGACAATAGATAGGATTGTCCTTTACAACAGAGTTGATGGCCATGGTAAGTAAGTCTTTAAAATAAAGCCAACAGAAGCTGTGTCTTAAGTTGCTCGTTCACTCTCCACAAAAGATGTCAGTGGTTCAGTTACGTCTCTTGTGCTCTCTTCTTAGAAATCTAACACCATCTAACATCCAAAGCAAACTCATTCTACATGAAATTGTGAAAGATGATGTGGACAAACGAAAATAATGGATTGAGGACAAATATTTCTTTCATTGGTCAGAAATGTAGAACAACAACAAGGTACCTTCACTTCGTTCGGTCATTGACCATCTTTTTAATTGTGTTCCATGTATTGTCCACATTTTATTTCTCCGCCTCTACTGTCTTCGTCACGTTATCCTCGGCCTGTCTCTCTTTCGACTTCTACATTTCACTGCGTGCAGTTCTTATTATTGTTTCTGTCTCTCTATTGATTACATGACCTAAGCATATCCATCTCCTATATATTCTCAACATGTGGATCGCTTCTCTGATGCTCATATCGAGTTGTTTAATGTTGATTTTATGTATGCAAACTATTCTATACATATGTCCTCAGACGGGTTATGTGAAGTGATGACACTTTCCTCATCTGTTGACCTCCCAGATACAGGCCCATACAGAAGCATACACATTACACAACTCTCAGTTATCCCTAGTTTGTCTTTTGTGTTGTTTCGGGTGGACCTCCAAACATTGTTTAGACTGTAACAGAATTATCACATACTGAATAGAGAGAACGTTCGACGATAATAAATAAAAATATTTCACACAATGGAAGAATGGATACATATATATATTACTGATCTTGTAGCGCTCAAATACTTCTAAGGCAGTTATTGTATCAGACAGGCAAACAGTTTGATTCTGGCCACATTGTGAGCGTCTACTTCGATATAAGAATAATTACTGGCTTGGTTTTGTGGGTAAGTTACCTTCCTTCAAGTTAAATATTTGTCACTTAAGGTAAACAACTTTCCATATGTTTCTCTAATTTTTTGTTGAGCTTGATGGGCTACTCATCTCGTGGTGACTGTACTATTTGGTTTATTTAGAATCTAATGGATATAAATCTATCTAATATCTAAAGGATATACATCTAGACGACACAGACATACGACTAATATGTAATTTGTACTTGGAGCAAACAGCAATGATAAAATATAACAAGGAGAACTCTACACCCATGGATATAAAAAAGGAGTAAGACAAGGATGCATCCTATCACCAAGCTTGTTCAATCCATACACTGAGCAAATCTTTAAAAACATCACTGAGATGCCAGGCCTAAACATTAATGGAAAGATAATCAATAACCTAAGATATGCTGATGATAATGTTCTACTAGCAGAAAATCCTAAAGACCTACAACAATTGATTAATGTGATAAACATAAGAAACAAAAATATGAACTACATATGAATATAAAAAAGACTAAAACTATGATCATAAACAAAGAAAATTCTCAAGACCTACAGGTAAATATCAAAGGAGAAGGGATACATCTGGAGACATAAAAGAGCTACAACTACCTTGGATATACTATAACCAATGAAGGAAAATGTAAAATTGAAATAAACAAAACAATAGATATTTCAAAAAGTAATTTTAATGCCATGAAAAATATACTAACATCAAAACAAATAACAACAGGGCTAAAACTAAGAATAGCAAAATGTTACATCTTCTCAATATTCCTGTATGGTGCAGAAACATGGACATTAGACTAGAAAACAGAACAGAAAATTGAGGCCTTTGAAATGTGGATTTATAGAAGAATAAGTAGAATTGGATGGAAAGAAAAGAAAACAAACGATGAAGTTTTAAAACAACTAAAAATAAAAAGAGAACTAATAAATACAAATAAGACAAAACACAAATGACATTTTTGGGGCATGTTAAAAGACACAACAGCCTACTAAAAGTAATATTGGAAGAACAAATACAAGGTAAAAGAGGTAGAGGCAGACCAAGACTAACATGAACGAGTAACATCAAAAGATCGACAAGTTAATATATGACAACCTGCACCATCAAAACAAAAAACAGAGTGGAATGGCGATCCATGGTAGCCAACCTTCGTTGCGGAGACGGCACTCGATGACGAGAATCTAATGAGAAGACAAGTGTATCCTACATTTCATATATGTACTGCTTCTGGGTGATATAACATATTTATCAACTGATATAAACTCACTATTAAATGAGGTATTCATAAAATGGCTAACTGTGTTATTGTTGCTAATATTTCTATTTGATATTGTGTCATCTCTTTGACACTTTCAATATCGTATTTACATATTACCATATCGTTACCAGGATAATGGTTTGCCAAAGTGTTTAATTGACTTACTATAGCTGCAATATTTAATGCTCGTGTGTGTTTTCTCTCTTCCTTTCTTCCTGTCACTGTGTGCTTTAATCTTGATTTGTTTCATTCTTCCCAACAGGTGCATATCTCTATCGACTTACGAAATTTAAACTAAGAATTTTTAGTAAAAGCAATACAGAACTGTTTTCATATACAGACCGTTCTGCATTTCCCAAAGCAATTTACAATGTGGAACTAAATAAAACGTTATCAGGTGTAGGCATGCTTAATGTAGAAGGTACACAATATGAACTACAATCTATCGCTATATATCTAACCATCTGTGAACTTGAGGTATATGGAGGTATGTATTCTATATGTACATATATATTAAGTGTGCTTTTAATTTTAAATGATTTGATTGGCTTAATTATTGCTAATGTGAACCGGGTGCACTTTTAGAGCTCGTGTCTTTTGTGATAAATGCATGTCAGCTGCAGTTGTTCTGTGATGTGGTTGAATGTTTTGTAAGATACTGGCATCTATTAGATGAGGGCTGTGTAAGAAAAGAGATCAAGTATCTAGGAACAACATCTTCCGAAGATGACAACATGGATTTTAAATTTAACATTTTAGGAATAAGACAATAGAAGAGTTGGAACAGGTATCCTCTTCCCTACAACACAAGAGAGTATCGATCATCACATAGAATCATCTTATCTATCTATTGACCTTTCGAGCCGTAACCGGCCCATAGGGCGTAGACCAAGATACACCTTCTCCTATATGAATTTTTTGTTCTAGCAGTTTTCTTTTAAAGATATTTTATCAAATCTTGCCATCTGTCTCTGTTCTGTGCAAGCAGTTCTATCTCATTGAGGGAGCCGATTCCTGCTGCTCTTGCCTCTCTCATCAATGTTCTTCTCAGTGTCTCCCTGGGTCTTTCTCCTTTTCTTTTACCTGTTGTTTCCCATATGAGGGCTTGCTTTGCTATTCGATTATTATATCTTCTCATCACATGTCCAACGTATGACCATAGTCTTTTCTTTATTACTGAAGATATTAGTGGTTGATTGGCGATTTCTCTAATTTCCTCGTTTGTTTTGAATTCGTTCCATGCTATACCAAGTTTTTTCCTTAGACATTTATTTTCGAATGCGTTCAACTTTGTTTATATATCTCTTGTTGTTTTCCAGCTTTCACACGCATACGTAAGGGTTGATAGTACATTTGATTTGAATAGCCTAAGTTTTGTGTTTGTGCTGATGAGTTTTGATTTCCACAACTTTTCAAGGCTTCTGAGAGACATTGCTGCTTTAGCCATTCTGATTCTAATTTCTTTGCTCGTACCCCCTTCTCGATTAATGTGACTTCCAAGATAGATAAAGTGATCTCTTCTACTGGTTTGTTTTCCATGTATATTTTGTGACTTGTTGGAATTAAACTTTTCATGACTTTAGTCTTTTCATGATTGACCTCAAGCCCAATTTTGCTGGCTATTGATGATAGTTCATATCATCTTATACAAGCATATAAATATTAATGATAAATACAAACTATAAAACGATGTAGGTTTCTTGCAGTAAGATTGGGGACAATCAAAGTCTAAGGACAGCAAACCTGAACAAAATGCTGGCTGAAATCGGATGCACTGGACCACTGCGGCAGAACACAGTGTAACGTTTTAACAGATATTCAAGCAGAGTGGATTTAACACGCTAATTGACTTTAATTATGTTGTCAATTCACTTAAACAGACAGCTGTCTTCATGTGAGAGTCTGGAATCCTACTCTGATTGAGTCCTGATCGCAGAGAGAGAGAGATACAAGCATATTTACCTCCATTATGGTGCCAGCGCTAAACAAGATCACTCACATCAAGTTAAAAAAAGAAATTCCCCACAGAAATGAGAATTTTGTGAAACATAATTCTGAAGGAGATTATAAGAGGAAGAATTGGTGTAAAACATATTTTGAGTTGATCTAGACAATTCATACAAAAGAATACATGTTTACTTTCTGATGTTTCCGAGTTTTGAACTCAAGATTAATCTTTTCCTTCTTAATTTGATTTATGTGGCCTTTTCTCAACAAAAAGTTACATTTAAATATTGTACATGGGCTTCTGAACCGAGAAGATTTCATCCCGACTTACCTCGGATTTCATCCCGACTTACCTCGGATTTCATTCCGACTTACCTCGGATTTCACCAACAGCTTCAGTATTTTCTATTGTCTGCACCGGTTAAGTGAAAAATATTGGCGGTCGAAGAAAACAAAACCAGCTGGGCAGTCATCTTTGATCGAAAGACAGATGTATTCTTAACCGAATTATATTCTCCATTTCGAACATGTGGGGCTTGTGTCAGTAATGTAACCGGTGGTCTAAACTCTAAGGTCTCCGCCGGTGCAGCGATGCTTCTTGCATCACAGCCCAGGTCTTCTGGAGTTGTTCGTTAACGGGTGAATTGCCGTTTGTATTCATGTATTAAATGTATTTATACTGTTCCAACGGGGATTCCTGGTGTGATAATTGTGTTTACCTTAATAAGTCTAAGAAGTTATTCCGAGAAAAAACGCGTCAGACATGGACGGCGGGCCGGAGCGAGGAGATTCGGAATAAAGAACATGCGTCTTGGCTAAATAATCTTCGGATTATTGGAACTGTGCAAGTGTCAGAAAGCGTGGACCTGTACGTGATTGTCTCGTCTACAGCGCCCATGTAATTTACCTCCAAGAAACGCGTCTGCATGATGGTACACTACGGGTGTCTGGCTACATTTGTTTTTATAACAGACCATATTTGGGTACAGCCATCCTCGCACGAAAGGGCATGGTGGTGACTGAGGTGGACATGTCTCGACGGGACTGCCTTGATATACATCTTCAGGTCATTAGAATACATTTGGAAAAAAAAACCCATTGGTTGTGTTGGTCAACCTCTACATTTGCACTGAAGAAATGGACTCACAGAAAAGACATTGTTTATGTGAGTTTACAAATGAAGAGAGTAATGTCATTCTTCGTGGATCAATTAGAGAGTAATCTTCCCCGTCATAGGAACTAATCAACTTTATGATTATTTGATTCAGTTGTAAAAGCAAATTACAGAATGAGACCAATAGATTAGCAGACTTATTAAATCTAGAAAAATACTTTTTTGAGGTAGGGGGCGGGGGTGTGAGGGGGGTAATTTATTTGCTATGAACGATTTTTGAGCAAGATTCTCTTGGCTCGATACATGCTCCACACACACTCACCCCATTCTTCTTTACCTTGACCTTAATTTACCTTGACCCATATTCACTTCCTCTGAGTTGCCATTCACAGGCTATTGAAAGCACGCGACAAGGTGAAGGTGGGGCAATTATTCGAACATCTATTCACAACACAAGTATTCCAATTAGTTAAATATTATAGCTGTAACATCCATCAATTATCGTCTTTTTCTTCATCAATATTCCCACAATTTATTTCACGCCTGTGTTCTTTCATAAAATAAAATATTAAATAAGAGTGGTTATTGTTTGTGTAGGGAGCCGCAATAGCTTAGTGGTTAGTGAACTGGACTACAAAGGATAAAGAGTAGGGTTCGATCCCAACCGACGGCTTCCGGGTTCACCCATCCTTTAATGGGTACCGGATTTTTTTCTGGGAAAGTGAAGCGGCACGGACGTAATACCGACCACATTACCCCAAAAATCAAGTGCCGAAGGTCTGTACAATTTATGATCACTAACACCATATTCCCTATACGCCACTTGGCGTGACGGTGGTACTTTACTTTTTTTATTGTTTGTGTAGTGATATACTAATGATATAAGTAGTGATATGCTCTATTATACACATAATGACACAACAGAAATAACATCGGCACCGTATTTGTAAATATCATGGCTGCTCATCTATTTCTACTAAACATGGTTAGACTAATCAGTCTGTTTCAGATACCATCGACTTAGATTTTCTCTCTACGATATTCATTAATTATAGTTTACTGTTTCCAAGCTATCAGAACGCTATAATCTGTAGAGTGCTTTCAGTCTTTCATCTTGATTCATTCATTATATGTTCTCTGTGTTTTTTTTTTTTTAGAAAAGCTCACAGACACCTCTTTTAGAATGTTATTAATCTCAAACGCTAACAGTCTATAAGCAGCTCACAGATTAAATTATAGCAGTTTTTTATTGTTTGGTCATGTGAGTAAAACTAAAAATTATTTTACAATAATACATCTTTTTGTATTAAAATGACTTTCATTCCAATAAAACTGATTTGGGTATTCATTTATAAAGAAGGTGTTTAACTTACTGCCTACATTAGAAGACAATTGTAATTTATGTGATGCAGTTTCTGTTTCTAACCCCCAACATTACCATATATTGGCAGACGAATCTTGTCCGACTGGTAATTTTGGTCGAATATGTGAATTTTTTTGCAACTGTGCAAACAAAGATGAGCAGTGTTTACCTAATACTGGTGCATGTACTTCTGGTTGTGCTGCTGGTTTCACTGGAGAAGGATGTCAACAGAAGAGTTAGTATGATTATTTTTTTCTCATCCTATTACTGCCGGGCTTATTTGTGAACATGGACACCAAATATGTCAAACAATAATAATTCAAATTTTGGAAGTATTCCTAACTGAAGTATCCAAAATAACATTTGAATTATCTAGGTAAATAAGTAAGGCACTAAGTAAACGTAGTTATTGTTTGTGTAGTGATATACTAGTGATATACTAGTAATATATTTGTGATATACTAGTAATATAGTAGCGATACGCTAATGATATACAAGCGATACGCTAGTGATATACTAGTGATATACTAGTTCTATACTAGTAATATATTTGTGATATACTAGTGATATTGTAGCGATACGCTAGTGATATACTAGTGGTATACTAGTTCTGTACTAGTAATATATTTGTGATATACTAGTGATATAGTAGCGATACACTAGTGATATACTAGTGATATACTGGTGGTACACTTTATGATATAACTAGTGATATGCTTTATGAGACACACTATAGTTCAACAGAGCAGATATCAGCACAATGTATGTAGATGTATGCTAATCAATTTCTATGTTCATGGTTAGACTACAGATTCAGTTGCAGAGAACATCGACTTAGATTTTTAGTAGGATCTTTATTGCTTTCCGTTTCGTTCTATGCTCTTGATTCATCGATTTTGTGTTCTATGTTTCTGTGTAATAAAAGCCCACATGCTCCACTTGTAGAAAGTACTTAATCCCAATCACTAATACTCTATAAGCAGCTCACAGAATAAATTATAACATAGTTGTAATGTTTGGTAATGGGAGTAAAGCTATAGTTTGTTCATAAATTTGTGCCCGCAGAGTTAATCAATTCTCTCGGAAAAAGTTTGATTAATTTCAATAACTCTTTTTCATGAAAACTTTTTTTTTCACCGACCTTAATACGTCTGTATTATCACTTATGTACAAAGGTAGACTACATTTTACCCAAATCGGCTTGTTTTAGTTATATAATTTAGGAATGTATATATAGGAATATGTAAATATATAATATATATATATATATATATATATATATATGTATATATATATATATATATATATATATAATGTAAATATAGGAATGTATGAAACCGTGTGCTATAAACATTACATTTTACTGTATATTACGTTAATTTTCTAACAATGCTAATCAAAGGCGTATCCGCATCAAACTGAAGAGTGCACGATTTATCATTTGATTTTATATCTTCGACATCATCATCATCATCATCATCATCATCATCATCATCGAGTGCGTTCTTCGCAACGAAGGTTGGCTACCATGGATCGCCATTTTACTCTGCTTCTTGCTTTGATGGTGCAGGCTGTCATAGATTGATTTGTCCATCGTTTGATGTTACTCGTCCATGTTAGTCTTGGTCTGCCTCTGTGTATTTTACCTTGTATTTTCCCTCCCAATATTACGTTTAGTAGGCTGTTGTGTCTTCTGACATGCCCCAAAACTTCATTTGTCTTGTCTTAATTGTATTTAGGTGTTCTCTTTTTATTTTCAGTTATTTTAAAACTTCATCGTTTGTTTTCTTTTCTTTCCATCCAATTCTACCTGTTCTTCTATAAATCCACATTTCAAAGGCTTCAATTTTCTGTTCTGTTTTCTTGTCTAATGTTGTACGTTTCTGCACCATACAGGAATACTGAAAAGATGTAACATTTTGCCATTCTTATTTTCAGCCATGCTGATATTTGTTTTGTTGTTAGTATATTTTTCATGGCATTAAAATTACTTTTTGCCATACCTATTCTTTTGTTTATTTCAATTTTACATTTTCCACCATTGGTTATAGTATGTCCCATTTTCGACATAGAATTATGAAATATTTTATCAACGTATCAAACACATAATCGACAAATAGCAGGAGTGTCATCAACAAAAATAGATGGAAATCCACAACATTAAATAAGCATAGTCAGCAAAAAGTAAAAATGTCATCAACAAAAATTAAGCACTTATCATACATATCACTTTTCGAATCAGAAGTCTCTAAGAGGTTAGCAAATGCTCATCGGATGGACAAATTGCAATCCATCCCGTTGCCTGTATTGTTCTTCTTCTCTAAGTAAATGGTCTTCACACTTTCTCCAGTACTCAATGTCTATTGTTGAGAGGGCATCACACGTAAATTATTTACAATCACACATTATAAACGTCGCGTTCTGCGCAGCAACTTGCACTTTGACTTTAGCCAGCACAAGTTATATTGGGTTCAGGTGTTTTATCAACAAGTGATTCTTTTTAATTTTCAATGGTAATTGATAATGCAATGAAAGCTAAAGAGCAAAGAGTAATTTATGTGCTGCAGTTTCTATTTCTAACCCTTAGATTACCATATATTCGCAGAAACGTCTTGTCCCACTAGTAGGTTTGGACAAGATTGTGAATTGATATGCAACTGTGCAAACAAAGATGAGCAGTGTTTTGCTAATAATGGTGCATGTACTTCTGGTTGTGCTGCTGGTTTCACTGGAGAAAAATGTCAGCAGAAAAGTTAGTATGATTATTTGTTTCTCATCCTATTACTGTCTGGCTTATTTGTGAACATGGACACCAAATATGCCAAACAAAAATAAATCAAATTTTGGAAGTATTCCGATCTGAAAGATCCAAATTAGCATTTGAATTATCTAAGGCTGTATATTATCACCATTGTCATTCATATATATTGCTAAAACATTTCACTAGCTCAGACCTCACACACCACACACACTATTAACAATGCAAATTAAAGCAATGAATTGTGCAGAAGTCGGATGTGTTGGGCCGAAATGTGCAGATATCACAGTTATACTGCAAACCACAACACTATGCAGACACGCGCACTTAAAGTCCTTGAAAGGGCGGATGACGAAGATGTGTACTCCCCTAGTCATTAGACGAACGCAAACTAGCAAAGCAATGAATTCTTACATTCTAACAACAATCAATAACCCATACTCCACAAATACACTTGTCTACTTACCCTCATTTCAAACACAGACTACACATACATCAACTATCTCTTATTGTCTTATTTATTCTCAAACAGGAACATAAATCTTAAAATAACTTCATTCAAAGCTACAATAATAACCGTATGTTCAATACAAACAGAGTGGGTATGTATTAAAGTAACAATGTTCCAGGCCTTCTACCCCAACTTATTAAATTTCCAGTATTCACAACTCTTGCCACTGTGTCACTGATTTCTAACATATGTCCACATGTGGCTCATTTGAATTTTAAATGGACATTGATAATGCAATGAAAAAATAAAAAGCAAACAATTTATTTTTTTCTCCTTAACAATTACTACCAATCAATCCATTCGTATGGTGAACCATATGAATACCTTTTGGTATGTATCGGTTAAAGTTTGAGAAAGCTCTTTGTGAATGTCTGAGTAAAAATAAAATCATTGTAAAAATAACTCCAACAATAGTTCACAATTTCATGGAAATCATTTAGAACTGTGATCCCATTCCATGCAATCATAAACTTATTGACTGATGGAAGAAGGAAACCGTTTCAAAATTTCCGTGCCTCCAAAAAGAGAATATTTTTCTTTTCTCACCTTTTATTGAGATCACCATTTTTAAAACAGTCACCCCCCTCTTTGTTGTTGCTAACTTTAAACATAGACCGCTATAAGCTGTCAAAATGGTTGCGTTTGCTGGGTCATTTGAGAAGCCGTCCAGAGATTGAGAAAACCCGACGATATCGAGTTTGTTGATGAAATATTTCATTGTAAGAAATTTCATGTCTCGCCAAGGTTCAGCCATTCTTGCTGGCAGGTACTTCTAGAAATGTGTTATTAATTTACAAAAGCTAATCTACTTTACTATCTGAAGCAATGATGCCCACAAATCAAATTCTTGATCTGTGTTTTTTTCACAACTGAGAGAAAAAATCTAGGAATAATTCCTAGCATAGAATACACAAAGAAACAACAGAAACGAATAGTTTGCACACATGATAAAACAGAAAGATCCGAACACAACACAACGAGTCTTTAATAAATGTTGTGAGAACATAATATATTATTTTAACAAATTAAATTATATTATAATATAATACCCGTTACAAAACTTTAGGAACATATCAAACCGTTTGCTCTACACATTCCATTTTACTGTAGACTACGTTCATTTTCTAACAATGCAAGTCAAAGGCGTATCCGCGCCACATTGAAGATGGCACAATATGTCATTTGATTGTATATCTTCGTCATAGAGTTAAGAAAACCTTCATCAAAGTATCAAACACACATCATCTCAAAAGAGCAGCCGTGTCATCACCACAAAATATATTGAACGACCAGAACATCAAACACGCAAAGTCAGCAAAAAGTAAGAATGTCATCAACACAAATTATACACTTTTCATACATAACACATTCAGAATCAGAAGTCTCTAAGAGGTTAGCAAATGGTCATCGGATGGACACATTACAATCCATCTCGTTGCCTGTATTTTTGCTCTTCTCTAAGCAAATAGTCTTCACACTTTCTCCAGTACTCAATGTCTATCGTTGAGAGGGCATCACGCGTAAACTATTTACAATCACACATAAACGTCGCGTTCTGCGCAGCAACTTGCACTTTGACTTTAGCCCACGCAAGTTATATTGGGGACATGTACGAATGATAAGGTGGGAGGCAAAGTGTGTCCATATTATGAAATTATGTTATCAACTTGATATAACTGTGTCTTCTTAGTCTGTTTAAGAAGTTGCATCTACGTGGTTTTAATTGGGCTTTGTGAAAGGAAATATTTTCTTTTCTAAGCCACGTGATGATGTAATCTTTTGTGCTTGGCGAATTAGGAACTTTGTCCTCCAGAGCTCCTGGATTATGTTAAGATGTATTGTCTATTAAAATCTGATTCATCAACAAATCCACTTGATATAACAGCTTTAAATCAAAAAAGATATTAAAGATACCTATACAATACAAGCAAAATATAACAGAAGCTGCTAGAGGAAGGAATTGAACAATACAGAAGATAAAATCCTGATGAAAAAGTAACAACCAAATGGCAATGCATAAAGAAAAGCATACAAAAAGCCTGCGACACCTTACCCAAAAGAGAAAAGAACAAAAAACAAAAATGGATAACTAACACCATCTTAGAAAAAATGGAAGAAATGAGACAAGCGAAGAACACTGCCCAATACAATAAAATAGATAATGAGATACGCAAAATGTGCAAAAAGGCAAAAGAAGACTGGCTCAGCCAAAAATGTAGAGAAATAGAAACTATGGGAAGCAAACAAGACCTAAGAGGAATGCACACAGAAATAAAGAGAATGACTAATAACAATAAAAAAGCCACAGAAGGTGGATGCATTGCAGACAAAAAAGGAAAAATGCTAACAGACAATAAGGATATCATAGATAGATGGCAGGAATATATAACAGAACTATTTCATGATCAAAGGGACAAGAAACCAGTTATAAAATGTACATCAGGCTATAAAATCTTAAAATCTGAGGTGGAAAAAGCTATAACAACAATGAAAAGGGGAAAAGCAGCAGGACCTGAAAGCATACAGATAGAGATGATACAGGCACTTGAAGATTTTGGCATTGAAGTGATTACAGACATATGCAACGACATATACCACACAGGATACATACCAAATGAACTAAAAATATCAACTTTCATTGCATTGCCTAAAAAGAATGGTGCAGTTGAATGCAGTGACTTTAGAACAATAAGCCTAATGAGCCATGTTACAAAAAATCTTGCTAAAAGTTATACAAGGAAGGATTCAGAATAAAATCATTACTGAATTAGATGAGCAGCAATTTGGATTTAGGAAAAATAGCGGGACAAAAGAAGCCATATTCTGCATGAGAACATTAATCGAAAAATACACAGAAGTAAACAAACCAATATATGCCTGCTTCATAGACTACACCAAAGCTTTTGATAGAGTACACCACAAACAACTTATAGAATGCCTAAAAGAGATAAATCTAGATGACATGGATATACGACTAATATGCAATCTATACTGGGAGCAAACAGCAATAATAAAATATAACAAAGAGTTCTCTACACCCATTGATATAAAAAGAGGAGTAAGACAAGGATGCATCCTATCACCAAGCTCGTTCAATCTATACACTGAGCAAATCTTTAAAAACATCATAGAGATGCCAGGCCTACAAATTAATGGAAAGATAATCAATAACCTAAGATATGCTGACGATACTGTACTACTAACAGAAAATCCTAAAGACCTACAACAATTACTTAATGAAATAAACACGACAAGCAAAAAATATGGACTAGATATGAATATCAAAAAGACTAAAACTATGATCATAAACAAAGAAAATACTCAAAACCCACAAGTGGATATCAAAATTGAAGGAATAGACCTGGAGACAGTTCAGAACTATAACTACCTTGGACATACTATAACCAGTGATGGAAAATGTACAACTGAAATAAACAAAAGAATAGGAATGGCAAAAAGTAATTTTAATGTCATGAAGGACATACTAACATCAAAACAAATAACACCAGAGCTAAAACTAAGAATAGCAAAATGTTACATCTTCTCAATATTCCTATATGGTGCTGAAACATGGACATTAGACAAGAAAACAGAACAGAGAATTGAAGCCTTTGAAATGTCGATATATAGAAGAATAGGTAGAATTGGATGGAAGGAAAAGAAAACAAATGACAAAGTCTTAAAACAACTAAAAATGAAAAGAGAACTTCTGAACACAATTAGAACAAGACAAATGCGATTCTTAGGCCATGTTAAAAGACACAACAGCCTACTGAAAGTGATCCTGGAGGGGAAAATACAAGGTAAAAGAGGCAGAGGCAGACCAAGATTAACATGGACGAGTAACATCAAAAGATGGACAAATCAACCGATGACAACCTGCACCATCAAAGCAAGAGATAGAGCAAAATGGCGCTCCATGGTAGCCAACCTTCGTTGCGGAGACGGCACTCAATGATGATGATGATGATGTATTGTCTTTTACATGGCGTGAAGGTCTTTTCAAAATGGAGAGTAGAGTTTTCTCTATCCAGTCTCTGAAAATCCAGCCATTCATTACAGTGTGGTAGTTCCTACCGTCTGTAGACTTTGATTGAAAAATAAGTTGTGTGTCATTAACAAGTCCATTCCCTCTACTGCCAGCATGTACTAATATAATGCGTTGTTCTTTGCTGCACGCGATGCTTCTTTTAATGTCTATGTCAACTGATTGCCCTTCTTTCCCATATGTATGATGAACATTGACCCACGTTTCATACAAATATAGCATATCACAACCTTCCATTCGTAGCTCACGGATCTGCTTTACGAGTTTGCTTCGGGCAGCAATCAGATGTGGTTTTTCACAAAGAATATTTCTACCACCAGCAGACTTTCGAAACGTGAAACCAATGCTTCTTACGATCTTCCAAAGAGGCGTTTTTGAGATCACATTCTCATTGCAGTCAAACTTTAAGTGCGCATTGAAACATGTTTGTTTGATTCAAACATTTTCAAAATCTTATGTGCAATAAAATCTTTGTCAAAATCATCAACTTTCATTTTTTCTCTTCCTTGCTTAACCGTCGCCTCTGCAGATTCAAAGTTCAATCCTATACATCGATCGGAAGACTTTCTTTCTATACTTCGAGCTGCCCGTATTCTTTTATCTGTTTAAGTTTTATAACGTAATATAAACGACCCCTTTTAGATTTCTTGCAAAAGCTACCGTATAATAACACGTGGGTATGTCTTTTGCAAAGTGAAGATTTTACACTTTAAACTCTTCATAATTTGACAAATCAAGTATGCACCTCACTACAGTTTATAAATCACGAAGTAAAAGAATATACATTAAAAGTAGATATATTGTGAAAACACGCCTCTGAGCCAATTTGACAAGAAACAGAGCATGGCATTTACAGTGCAGTAAGTGCGAGTTGGTGCTATGATTGTTTGAGGAACACGTGAAATTTTCTTTTGTTAAACAATGATTTTATTGCAACAAATGCACGTATTGTAAACTCCTAACAATTAGGACCAAGAAAACCATATGTGTATATGCTTCAAAGAAACAAACATTTCTCATAAACACATGTTAGCAGAGATAATAAAATCAGACTTACGGTCGGTGAAAAAAAAAATTATTTCATCAAAAAGTATCCGTGATAATTAATAAACTCTGTGGGCACGAATTTCGGAACGAACTATAATAATTATTTCACAATAATAGCTCTTTTTTTTTTACATGAAATTGACCTTCTGACACAATAAAAATGAATTGGATATTCATTTACAATTAAAGTGTTTAACTTATTGACTACATTAGAAGGCAATTGTAATTTATGTGCTGCAGTTTCTATTTCTAATCCTTAGATTACCATATATTCGCAGAAACGTCTTGTCCCACTGGTAGGTTTGGTCAAGATTGTGAATTGATATGCAACTGTGCAAACAAATATGAGCAGTGTTTTGCTAATAATGGTGCATGTACTTCTGGTTGTGCTGCTGGTTTCACTGGAGAAAAATGTCAGCAGAGAAGTTAGTATGATTATTTTTCTCTCATCCTATTACTGTCTGGCTTATGTGTGAACATGGACACCAAATATGCCAAACAAAAATAAATCAAATTTCGGAAGTATTCCTATCATAAAGATTCAAATTAACATTTGAATTATCTAAGGCTGTATATTATCACCATTGTCATTCATATATATTGCTAAAACACTTCACTAGCTCAGACCTCACACACCATACACAATATTAACAATGCAAATTAAAGCAATGAATTGTGCAGAGGTCGAATGTGTTGGGCCGAAAGGCGCAAATATCACAGTTATACTGCAAACCACAACACAATGCAGACATGGCCACTTAAATTCCATTAAAGGGCGGTGACAAAGAGGTGTACTCCCCTAATCATTAGACGAAAGCAAACTAGCAAAGCAATGGATTCTTACACTCTAACAACAATCAATAACCCATACTCCACAAATACACGTTTCTACTTACCTCCCCATTTCAAACACAGACTACACATACATCAACTATCTCTTATTGTCTTAGTTATTCTTAAACACAAACATAAATCTTAAAATAACTTCATTCAAAGCTACAATAATAACCGTAATTTCAATACAAACAGAGTGGGTATGTATTAAAGTAACAATGTTCCAGGCCTTCTAACCCAACTTATTAAATTTCTATTATTCACAAATCTTGCCACTGTGTCACTGATTTCTAACATATGTCCACATGTGGCTCATTTGAATTTTAAATGGACATTGATAATGCGATGAAAGATAAAGAGCAAACAATTTATTCCTTTTCCCATAACAATTACTACTATAGCTCGTTTCAAATCACTTGCCCAACTTCAAATCGCTATTGCTCAGTAACCGTTTGTTAAAAACTGTTTACATTTTCCAAATGTTATTAGAATGCCAAAGACCCTTTAAATGTATATTTAACAAATATCTTGCAGCTGCAGTTTTCTTAAAGCGGCGAATTTCTTTGATGTTTGTCAAAATTGTAAATTGTGAACCCCTAAATAATTGAAATTACCGTAGTTGCTGGTCTATGGTTAATTTTCACTAGATAAAGGCGTGGCCGTAATGGGGAAATACCAGGAGAATTATTGTCTTCTCAGTTCGAGGACAGACGATAATATCACGGTATACCTGTATGTCCAATTTTCATAATTGTGTGGTCCTGAAAAGGACCGTTTGTTGAACTAATTTAAGGTAATATAGGGACCATCAATGTGGGAGCTATATATTTTCGTTCTGAATCAGAGTCTAAAAGATTAATAACTGTTTGGGGTTGAACATTCCACAAACCATCATTTTTCCAATATTCATCTTCCTGTTTTAAGACGTGGTCTTCACATTTAGCCCAATAATCTTTGTCTATATTTAATAAAGCGAGATTAGCAAGAATCTTTACATCACATATTTTGAATGTTGTATTTTCATCTGCCACTTGTCCTTTTAATTTTGCCAGATTAGTTCTATTGGATTTAAATGAGCATGGTAAGGTGGTAGACTCAAATTTATATGAACGTGCTCTTGGATAATCTTATCTATTTGAAAAATCTTTGTCCTTTGTTTTTGCTTTACTAGAGATAGTAATTCAGGTTTTAAGTACATGTTATTAAATTGTATGTGCTCCTTTGTGAGCCATATCTTAATAGCATCTTTTGTACTGGATGACGTCGGGACTTTATCTTCAAGTGCAACAATGTTGTGGTACGCTGCATTGTCCATTATTAGGCAAGATGGTCGATCTAGTGATGGGAGAACCGAATTTTCAATCCAATGTCTAAATATGTAACCATTCATCTTAGAGTGATGATCCCGATTGTCTATGGATTTTGAAAGAAAAATGAGCTCTGCATTCTTTATTAGTCCATGTTGTCGACTACCTGCATGAGCAATTATCAAGCGCTATCCTTTGCTGCTAGGTATTAATCTCTTAATCTTTCCATCTGATGACTGCCATTCCCTTTGGTTAGTGTGGTGAGCATTGATCCATGTTTCATCCAAGTACACAATATCATAACCTTGCTTGCGCACCTCTTTTACTTCACGTAAGTACTTGCTTCTCATGACTACTATATGTGGCTTCTCACAGATGATGTTTCGTCCATTGGAATACTTTCTGAATGTAAAGCCTGCAGCTCTCACATTCCTCCATAATGTAGACTTTGATATTTCAATACTGTTGTTCTTTTTCAGCGAAATTTTTAATTTTCTTATTGTAACAGTTTCATTCATTCCCAACATTTTGCGAATTTCACTTCTAATAAGTTCACTGTCGAAATTATCCAACATTTTTTGCTCTTCCTTGTGATTTTGTATATTTTGAACATTGACGACCACGTGCTTGAATCCAGCGATTAAATGACCGTTTAGATAAATCCAAAATGTGGCTTGTCCTATTCTCATGGTTTTCTAAAGAATGAAATAATCTTCCTCGTTTAGCTTCTTTGCAAAAATAGTCATACATTTTTATTGCGATGTTTTGTAAACTGCAGAATTTCATTTTAAGACTCATGATAAATGTTATCGTTCCACGTCTACACCTATGAATGAACGGAAATTGAACACACAATTTCTCAAATGTCTAATTGTGTAAAAAAAACCACGGCGAAATCGTGCAAACACGTCAATTTTACCGTGTATGGATTTTTACTCGCCATTTTTAACTTAAAATACTGTAAACATTAAGTTTTGACTACATCAATGGGTCGTTATAAATTTATAAAAATCAAAAAAGCAACAATAATAACCAAATGTTTTTTTTTAATGAAATTAATTTCCTGTTGGGTTCTAATCATTATAACTTTACATGCAAATTTTGAACAACTTACAACAAGCGGTTAAAAAGCTATCGATTTTAAAAGTTGGGCACGAGTTATGAAGCAAGCTATAATCCATTTGTCTTGTGAACCATATGAATACATTTGGTGTTGGTCTGTATCGGTTAAAGTTTGAGAAAGTTCTTTGTGAATTTCAAAGTAAAAAAAAGCATTGTGAAAAGAACTCCAACAATAGCTCACAATTTCATGAAAATCATTTAGAACTGTGATCCCCTTCCATGCAATCATAAACTTATTGACTGATAGAAGAAGGAAACCGTTTAAAAATATCCGTGCCTCCAAAAAGAGATTATTTTTCTTTTCTCACTATATAATGAGATCACCATTTCTAAATTAGTCATCCCTCCTCCTTCTTTGTTGTTGCTAACTCTAAACATAGCCCTATAAGCTGTCAAAATGGTTGCGTTTGCTGGGTCATTAACGAAGCCCACCAGAGATTGAGAAAAATCGAGGATATCGAGATTGTTGATGAAATCTTTCATTGTAAGAAACTTCAAGTCTCGTCAAGGACTACTGGTTCAGCCATTCTTGTTGGTAGAAACTTCTAGAAATATGTAATTAATTTATAAAAGCTGATCTATTTTAATATCTGAAGCAATGATTCCCACAATTCAAATTCTCGATCTGTGTTTTTTTTTTTCACAACTGAGAGAAAAAACCTAGGAATAATACCCAGCATAGAATACACAAAGAAATAAAAGATACAAATAGTTTGCCCACATGATAAATCAGAAAGATCCGAACACAACACAACGAGCCTTTAATAAATGTTGTGAGAACATATATATATTATTTTAACAAATTAAATTATATTATATTATATTATATTATAATATTATACTCGTTACACAACTTTAGGAACATATCAAACCGTATGCTCTACACATTCGATTTTACAGTAGACTACGTTCATTTTCTAACAATGCAAGTCAAAGTGCGTATCCGCGTCACATTGAAGATGGCACAATATGTCATTTGCTTGTATATCTTCGTCATAGAGTTAGGAAAACCTTCATCAAAGTATCAAACACACATAATCTCAAAAGAGCAGGCGTGTCATCTGCACAAAATATATTGAACGACCAGAACATCAAACACGCAAAGTCAGCAAAAAGTAAGAATGTCATCAACACACATTATGCACTTTTCATACATAACACATTCCGAACCAGAAGTCTCTAAGAGGTTAGCAAATGGTCATCGGATGGACACATTACAATCCATCTCGATGCCAGTATTTTTCCTCTTCTCTAAGTAAATGGTCTTCACACTTTCTCCAGTACTCAATGTCTATCGTTGAGAGGGCATCACACGTAAATTATTTACAATCACACATTATAAACGTCGCGTTCTGCGCAGCAACTTGCACTTTGACTTTAGCCCACACAAGTTATATTGGGGACATGTACGAATGATAAGGTGGGAGGCAAAGGAATGTGTGACCATACTATGAAATTATGTTATCAATTTGATATAAATTTGTCTTCTTAGTCTGTTTAAGAAGTTGCATCTACGTGGTTTTAATTGGGCGTTGTGAAAGGAAATATGATCTTTTCTGAGCCACGTGATGATTTGATTCTTTGTGCTTGGCGAATTAGGAACTTGGTCCTCCAGAGCTCTCGGATTATGATAAGATGTATTGTCTATTACATGGCGTGAAGGTCTTTTCAAAATGGGAAATACAGTTTTTTTCTATCCAGCCACTGAAAATTCACCCATTCATTACAGTGTGGTAGTCCCTACCGTCTGTACACTTTGATTGAAAAATAAGTTGTATGTCATTAACAAGTTCATTCCCTCTAGTGCCAGCATGTACTAATATAATGCGTTGTCCTTTGCTGCACGCGATGCTTCTTTTAATGTCTATGTCAACTGATTGCCCTTCTTTCCCATATGTGTGATGAGCATTGACCCACATTTCATCCAAATTTAGCATATCATAACCTTCCATTCGTAGCTCACGGATCTGTTTTACGTGTTTGCTTCGGGCAGCAATCAGATGTGGTTTTTCACAAACAATATTTCTACCACCAGCAGACTTTAAAAGTCTGAAGTAAAAAAATATACATTAAAAGTAGATATATTGTGAAAACACGCCTCTGAGCCAATTTGACAAGAAATGGGACATGACATTTACAGTGCAGTATGTGCGAGTTGGTGCTATAATTGTTTGAGGAACATGTGAAATTTTCTTTTGTTAAACAATTATTTTATTACAACAAATGCACGTATTGTAAACTCCTAACAATTGGGACAATCAAGAAAACCATATGTGTACATGCTTCAAAGAAACAAGCATTTCTCATAAACACATGTTAGCAGGGATAAAAAAATCAGACTTACGGTCGGTGAAAAAAAATTAATATATATTTCTTGAAAAAGGATTACTGAATTTCATCAAAAAGTATCTGAGATGATTAATAAACTCTTGGGCACTAATTTCGGAACGAACTATAATAATTATTACACAATAATAGCTTTTTTTGTTTACAGGAAATTGACTTTTGACCAAATAAAAATGAATTGTATATTCATTTATAATTAAAGTGTTTAACTTATTGACTACATTAGAAGACAATTGTAATTTATGTGCTGCAGTTTCTATTTCTAACCCTTAGATTACCATATATTCGCAGAAACGTCTTGTCCCACTAGTAGGTTTGGTCAAGATTGTGAATTGAAATGCAACTGTGCAAACAAATATGAGCAGTGTTTTGCTAATAATGGTGCATGTACTTCTGGTTGTGCTGCTGGTTTCACTGGAGAAAAATGTCAGCAGACAAGTTAGTATGACTATTTGTTTCTCATCCTATTACTGTCTGGCTTATTTGTGAACATGGACACCAAATATGTCAAACAAAAATAAATCACATTTTGGAAGTATTCCTATCTGAAAGATCCAAACTAACATTAGTAGTACAGGTGGTTGTTTACCCATACCATTGCTGGAAGAACATGCACCGAAAATGCACCAAAGACAATGGATTTTGCACCGTGCAATGGTGCTTCGAAGATACTTCGAAGTCGAAGTATCCACGGGGCGAGCAAACGATAAATGATACGATCGTTTATGTGCTGTCTCGATGAAAAAGGCATGAGAATTCTATTAAGTTTCACGCCACGACACTTAAGAAGTATATTATAAACACAAAATAGACCGCACGTGTTACTAAACAAATCTTGCAACACCCGCGGGTTGTAGACGAATGGAATTTGTGAATTTTGCTCTATAATGTTTAAAATATCCACGTGTCTGGAAGGTAAACCGTAGGAATCGAAATACTCACATTCGCCGAGACCGTTGTAAAATAGGGCCACCCAATGCTCACCGGGTTCATGGGCAGGATCGGTGTTTATGACAAAGGCTGCGGTCGCCGTTGGGTCGATCCTGGGCGGTAAGTGGTTTCGTGGAATGACACTAACAAGGGAACAACGTCGAACGAAAATATCCGACACCAAAAGGTTGTAAATCTCCCTCGTGTTCATCTTTTTTCTCTCAAACGGCGAAGTCTGTTAGAATCTGCCTTGTCTTGGACACCTCGAGCACTTAGTCCATCTCGGCGTAGACGATAACTTGTAGGGGAGTAGTTGTGGGAGCGGCAAACTTGAGTTCTATCGACAAGGGTCCGCTTGTGGTTAGCTCAAAATGGGAGCCTTCCAGTAGGCTGGACGAGAGGTCAAAACCAAATAGACAATATCCGTCCTTGAACTCTCTATAATCAATGTTATTCCCAGCGTCTTTACCAATCAGACCCATGACCAGATTTGTACCGAAAAATCTCTCGCGTATTGATTTCGTTCAAAGTCCATAGTTAGAGGCTTTCCCAAGATACATTTCCCGCCGACCGTCAGGTTCATATAAATCAGACCAAAGTTTTGAAAATTGAACGGGTTAGCTGTATAAACATCATTAAACGCACTGGCCGTAATCAGACCTATCACTATACGGGTCGGTGTTTGAGACAAAAATAAATTGTCTTGACTGTGGGAGAACATCCAGCAAGCAATGGAAAATGTCTTGGTGGTAACCCTCTTGATCGGGTACCGCGCATTCCCGCTTAAGAGAGTCTTTTCGTGGGCCAGAGAAATCGCGGGGTTTAGCTTAGCTTTCCTGACCACGAGCGCGGCGTAGGTGATAACAATCTTACAACCCACAGAGCTATCGTGACCCGTGAGGTTGAACACATCCTTAGAGGGCGTGAGTTTTATCTTTACATCGACTCTGTTTAACATGTAACGATCCTGCACAAAGACATCAGAGTGCAAACGACCCATCATTTCAACCTCTTTACTACCCGCAGTCAAATCGCCCCGCTTTTTAAAACCCTCATTTTTTTCCAAATCGTCATTGTGTCCAGCTGTGTCTTTCCAGAACAGAGCGGTCGTCAAGTATCCCGTATTCGCATCCTCCCCGTAATTTAGCATAGCCTCAAACACTGCTCTGAAAGGATAGGTATTCTCCGACGGTGTAACCAACGTGTCGTTTAGCGATACGACGACTTGTGAAAATAGACTGTGAAGATAATTGTTGACTGGTCCTACCTCAGCATCGGGTGGTACACTATCACCATTCGGGAGGGTGATCTTAACCCGCAGATGTAAAAACGTGTTGAAAAGATCTAGATACTCCTCGCTGTTTCCAGAAATGAAAAAAAAACTATATTGGTGCGCTATGCGACAAGGCTGCGATCGGAAGAATTTCAATAAACTGGCCAGAGTCTAGAGATGTATGTGTGGGTGGAACGCTAAATAAATCCAAACCAGAGTGAAGACATTCACACGATTTGAAGTGAATGAGGGATATTATTAGTCGAAAATACCCTTTGCCTCCCTCGTCTTCGTCTTCTTGCTGTTGTGCACCGAATGAAGGGGGGACTGTCTAGCTGTCGGTTTTATCCTCTTCGTAACGGGTTCTCCTGGTGGAGGTAACTTCATAACTCGCTTTCTGCTTTATCGTAAACCACTTCCTGATTGGTTATTAACACTCAGGTGGTCTACGGCCCCGTGTATCAACCGCTGACCGGCCTCCTTAGCTCGTTCTTTGAAAGCTTCACCGACATTTTTCCCGGCTAATGCGTCCTGTGCGACCTGCAGACTGGTCCCCAAGCCTTCTCTGAGCAAGGCCTTACCGCCGGTTTTTAACCAGGGTAAAATAGCCCTCCCGATTCAACCAAAGAAACTACCAATTCCTCGACCGCTCTTACTTGGACCGCCTATAAACACGGTCATTCCATCACCCGCTTGATGACAGTAAAAGTCTTCGTATAACTCAAATCTCGATGATAGGGGGTGTGTCTCACCATTATACCAGCTCGAGATGTTTCTTCACTCGAAAGTGTACCGTTAGAACCGACGTCCCGATGATGAATGGAATGGTTTTTCCGTGTTCGTTGGCTAAAAGGATTTACACGGTATCTAAAGAAAATGGACTCAGGGGGACGTAGTGAGGCTAAATCGTAGATCCGAAACACCGCGGTGTGATTTCTATTGAGAACAGGCACGATCCTGAGGAGAGGTACCAACACATCGCCGACCTGTCTGGGGGAAACGAGATCGCAGTAGACGTAGACATTCTTCGCAAAATTTTCCAAGTCCATTACGCCCACGCTGTAGATATCGGAAGCTGTGTCTGATATAGAGGTCGTGGGGAAGGCTAACATGTTTTTCAAAGTGTCGCTTATGGTAACACTGACTCCTTTTTCGTAAAGTTTCAAGATGGCATTATTTACCTCTTTTGCGTAAATGAATCTCATTTTTTTCATTTTCACATCCCCGTTCGACTCATCCTCCGCTTTTATGATCGACGCATTCAACGCGCCGATGAACGCATCGGGTTTCGTGTATAACCCAGGCTCCAAGGTCACATTGAAAGGAAATCTAGCGTCGCAAATATCGTCCTTAGCGAGAGATTCGTACCGAATCCAGACATCACCCTCTATTACATTGAAATAATTTAGCGGAAACTGTATCTCCACCAGTGCGATCTCATACTGCGTCGAAATGTCAATGGTCTGAGGGAGTTTAACGAACAAGTGGCCGGGGTTATTATCCTTAAAAAGTTCCATAGATGCATTGCTGGGTAGGGTGACATAAAGACTCATTTTTTTACTCGTTTCACCGTCGCCTCTCCAAGTTTGGATTCGGTAGCATGTAGCCCAGGCAGCTGCTCAGTAGGGCTTTCCACAGTTTTCCCTCCTTTGCGTCTGGCTTTTCGGTGGTCAGATTTAACAGCGAAACCGCTAGAACTGTATATATAACTACCACTTGACAAATAAAGACAAGTTCTAAGTAGGGAGATAGTTTCCCAAACACCGACCCCTAGCAGGGTGGTTCGCTCTCTCTCCTCACTCCCGAGTTTACGGCTCGCAAAATAGGCTCTCCAAAAGTTTCCACTTCTTCTTCTTCTTCTCGCATCTCTAGATTTTGTATCTGACAATGTCCTTGGACGGTATCCAACTGTTAAATGAGGAATCGTACCCAAACCATTTGACTAAATTCTCTTTTCGCCCAAATGATGTGCGACGCTCGGTTATGATACTCTCGATTCTGTACTCGTGCTTGTCTCCAACTTTTTAAATTTTTGGTTTGTAGAATGACCCTTCTATCTCATTGCCCTTATCGTCTTTCAACACATATGTAAAGGGGTTTGTTTCATTTACTCGACTGATGGAAAACAGGTCCTCCGTCCAAGCCGTGGCATAACCCTTTTTTAAAATTGGCTCTGCATAGGACCAGTCTAAATCGATCATCGGGCTTATACAGGGGTCTTTGAAATTTAAAGTTGTGTTTGCTATTATACAACGTGTTCCATACCTGTTCTTGATTGTCTGCGTTGACGTCGACCGGTGCCATTTTTATACTTCTGTGATACGAATGGTTATAACTTCGAAGTAGGGCGGGTAGGACTCGGACATAAGACAGTTTATTGGATTTAGTGAAATATCGCCACATCCGTTGTTTCAGAGTCCTATTAAAGCGTTCCACTACGGCGGCCTTAATATCTTCGTTCTGCGTAGTGAAAAAGTGAACGTTCTTCTCAGCGAGGAATTTCTGAAATGTTCTGTTCAGAAACTCTGACCCCTTATCCGTTTGAAACCGTCTTTGTCTGCTCTGGTGATACCTCGATTGATGGTGGTGGTGGTGGTGGGGAAGGTGTTTTTTCTGTTGACGTGTTGTTTTGAATGAGATCGACCGAGCCCAATGAGCGTCGTTTATACTGCTCCAATCTAGTTAAATATTGATGCAGGGCACGTTGGTACACTCTGGCCTTATCGGCGGGTGCTAAATCATCGCGGAATAGGATACGTTGCATTTCATCATCTAAATCTCTCAAGTTGTCAACGATCGCCTCGGGTGGGGTATACGTGTTAGTAGTCTGTTTAAGACCTTCGAGGAATCCAGGATCCATCAAAATTCTTTTTTTGGCCATTGTTACGCACCTAGTACTTCACTGAGAATACTTAATATAGGACGGAGCAAAGCACCTATGAACCCACCGGTTTGTAGAATCTCTTTCCGCCGCTTAAGATTCGGTTTATTTTTAGTGAGAAGTCTCAACTTGTTCTTGTGTCGACGTAGCTCGCACTTTTATCGCTGAGTGAGTCTAACATTACCTTTTAATATGTTTTGACAACACTCGCACAAAAAGTTAATGAGTTTTGGAGAGGCTGTTTTTAATATGGCTCTTAAACCGCTCGGCAAGGCGATGCGCATACATTTCAACATTTCACCGTGCTGTCTAAGTGATTCATCACACATGATTCTCTAATTTGGCAAGTAGACGATTTGTCTCTCCACCGGGAATATTTTTGTTCACAACCTAAGATTATCAGGTTTGTCCTGACGAAGATCGACCCACAAATAACCGTGAGGAGACGCTGTCGCGTCCTTAAAACTATCTTGGAGGTACCCCACCTGGCCTGGGTGCATTTGTTTAGCCAGATTGATAATTTGACTCCCGTCTCTCGGGTTCTTGAAAAGGACTAAATAGTGCGTATTGAGACTTATGGTTCGATGTTCTTTATTTTTTCCGAATTGATTTTGAACAATGTACATCACACTAATATCTATGTGATGACTACCTTTGGTGAATAATTTTGTTACCCGCTCGTCCGTCTCAGACATCAAGTCATCGATAACGATCAGTCTTCTCTTCTTACCACCTTCCAATTTATCGATGTCTGGTAGACCCTCGATAAATCTCACTGACCCCATAGTCTCGTATATCGGTTGCCATTCCGCATAACACCATATAACTTCCTCCGGTACGGGGACAGCTAACTCGTGAAGGTTCAGTATAAACTTTTTGAACATATACCGTTTTCCCACACCCGGTAGGACCGGCTATCAGAGCTGTGAAGGGATGATTCCATCGGGGATCCATCCTCACAAGTGCTACTAACTTTAGTGATTATGCTACCAACAAAATAACAACGAGTGATTTTAGGTCAGCGCGCGAGGTTTCCCCTCTTCAACTAACACCTATTTTTAAAATCCACATCCTATATACACACTACAGGGGTTTCCTAGTCTCAAGCCGCATTACCTGAGACTGAATTGCTACACGCATCATATTTCCCACACATCACCCTATTGGGTCAGTTCCAGAGGTCATTGGACATGTCGCAACATAAAGTATTACCACGCCTGATAACGTATTGCGTTAGCTACTATAAATAGACGGTCCTCGACCCGATAAACGTAACGGGTATAAAAACCCCAGTCGATCAGTGTACACGCACACATACACACACACATAGATAACCAGCGTCTGTTGCCAGGTGGTTTGTGCTTGTTTTCTTTGAATATGGAGTCGTGTAGCTTGAATACGCTAACTTCGTTTGATGTCAGTGATCAGCGCATATTTATGTCACGTGGTAATGAGACTGTAGTTCCATTGTCTAAAGATGGCGTTAAGGCAGTCTCGGTTTGTGTTTTTCGTAACAGACCATTGATAAACATAAGGACATATAGCGGTGAGAGTTTTTTGAAGTTTCCTACCAGAACTGGGATAACACTATCGAGAGAGGAATTTTTCACATTAGTTGAGATGCGAGAGGAAATTTTAACCGCTTATGCTAACCTCAACTACACACCGCCTGTTGTTAACCAGATCAACTACACGCCACCTCTCGTTAACCAGATCAACTATACGCCGCCTGTTGTTAACCACCAGAACTACACGCCATCTCTTGTTAACTACCAGAACTACATACCATCTCTTGTTAACCCGAATCTCATCAACTACACGCCCCCCTTTGTTAATCAAGGGAACCACGCTCTTGTTAATCAGACGACAGATCCGGCAGCCCATATGGATGCCGCGGGTGTTTCAGCAGAGTCACCAATTACCTATTCCAGCTTTGATCAAGGTTTTGTCAAAATGGAGGGCGGTTGTGTTTTGAGGCTAATGAAACTTCCTATGCACCCGTTTTTGATAGACATTTAACATACAGTACCACCAAAACAGGAGGGAGGAAACCCAGACGCTTAAAATTATCAACAACCGGACAGTAATATATATTTTCAAATATGTGTTGTATATTTGTTGTATTAATAAAGTTGTGAAATATAGAACGAATTTTTGTTTTGCTGTACATTGAATGAGAAAGAGCGAACGTGACTATTTAATGTTAGCACAATCTTGCGCCAACACATGATGATAACACACTCGACCAATAATCTTTCCCCAAGAACCGCTATTCTGGCAGATGATGTTAGCGATACTAATAACACACACGACCATTCAAGGCACATCGCCCCAAGTTTTAGAACCGCTGTTGTCCTCGACCGCAAGAGACAGACCCGCCACCCACGCGAGATAGCCGGCGTGAGCGACGACCCGCCATCCGAGAGATAACCGGTGTGAGACGACACTAGAACACAAGTTTAGAACCGCTGTTGTCTGAGATACCCGGCGAGCGACAGAGACGACATGCGCGAGTTTTTTTTTTATAATTCCAAATTTTTTTACTTTCTCAAATACATATTTCACATCTTTAAAATACTCTTTCACAAATATTTTCATCCTCTCAGCCGCTCAAGATAATCTCTGAGACGTAACCGTTTCGACGATCTTTTCAATTTGCCACAGTGGACCGTTTCGACAAACTGACCAACCCCCCCCCCTCCCCGCCCCCCCCCCCCCCTTAAAAAAAAAATTACCCAAAAAAATATTCAATTTCGAAAAAATAGCGATTTTTTTTTTTTGCACCATTGCACGGTGCAAAATCCATATTCTTTGGTGCATTTTCGGTGCATGTTCTTCCAGAAATGAGATGGGTAAACAGCCACCTGTAATACTAACATTTGAGTTATCTAAGGCTGTATATTATCACCATTGTCATTCATATATATTGCTAAAACTTTTCACTAGCTCAGACTTCACACACCACACACAATATTAACAATGTAAATTAAAGCAATGAATAGTGCAGAAGTCGGATGTGTTGGGACGAAACGCGCAAATATCACAGTTATACTGCAAACCACAACACAATACAGACACGCCCACTTAAAGTCCTTGAAAGGGCGGACGACGAAGAGGTGTACTCCCCTAGTCATTAGACGAACGCAAACTAGCAAAGTAATGAATTCTTACATTCTAACAACAATCACTAACCCATACTCCACATATACACGTTTCTATATACCCCCATTTCAAACACAGACTACACATATATTAACTATCTCTTATTGTCTTATTTATTCTTAAACACAAACATAAATCTTAAAATAACTTCATTTAAAGCTATAATAATAACCGTATGTTCAATACAAACAGAGTGGGTATGTATTAAAGTAACAATTTCCCAGGCCTTCTACCCCAACTTATTAAATTTCCATTATTTACAACTCTTGCCACTGTGTCACTGATTTCTAACGTATGTCCACATGTGGCTCGTTTGAATTTTAAATGGACATTGATAATGCAATGACAGATAAAGAGCAAACAATTTATTCCTTTCTCATTAACAGTTACTACTAATCCATTTGTGTGGTGAACCATATGAATACCTTTGATGTTGATCTGTATCGGTTAAAGTTTGAGAAAGCTCTTTGTGAATTTCAAAGTAAAAAAAAAAACACTTTGAAAAGAACTCCAACAATAGTTCACAATTTCATGGAAATCATTTAGAACTGTGATCCCCTTCCATGCAATCATAAACTTATTGACTGATGGAAGAAGTAAACCGTTTCAAAATCTCCTTGCCTTTAAAAAGAGATTATTTTTCTTTTCTCACCTTTTAATGAGGTAACCATTTCTAAAATAGTCATCCCTCCCCCCTTATTTGTTGTTACTAACTCTAAACATAGCCCGCTATAAGCTGTCAAAATGGTTGCGTTTGCTGGGTCATTAACGTAGCCGTCCAGAGATTGAGAAAACCCGAGGATATCGAGTTTGTTGATGAAATATTTCATTGTAAGAAACCATTCAGCCATTCTTATTGGTAGAAACTTCTAGAAATATGTTATTAATTTATTAAAGCTAATCTATTTTACTATCTGAAGCAATGATGCCCACAATTCAAATTCCCGATCTGTGTTTTTTTCACAACTGAGAGAAAAAACCTAGGAATAATTCCCAGCCTACGATACACAAAGAAATAACATATAAAAATAGTTTGCCCACATGATAAAACAGAAAGATCCGAACACAACACAACGAGCCTTTAATAAATGTTGTGAGAACATACTATATTAGTATATTATATTATACTATTTAAAAAAATTAAATTGTATTATAATATTTTACCCGTTACACAACTTTAGGAACATATCAAACGGTATGCTCTAAACATTCGATTTTACTGTAGACTACGTTAATTTGCTAACAATGCAAGTCAAAGGCGTATCCGCGTCACATTGAAGATGGCACAATTTGTCATTTGATTGTTTATCTTCGTCATAGATTTAGGAAAACTTTTATCAAAGTATCAAACACACATCGTCTCAAAAGAGCAGGCGTGTCATCAACAAAAATATATTGAACGACCAGAACATCAAACACGCAAAGTCAACAAAAAGTAAGACTGTCATGAACACAAATTATACACTTTTCATACATAACACATTCAGAATCAGAAGTCTCTAAGAGGTTAGCAAATGGTCATCGGATGGACACATTACAATCCATCCCGTTGCCTGTATTTTTGCTCTTCTATAAGCAAATAGTCTCCACACTTTCTCCAGTACTCAATGTCTATCGATCACGCGTAAATTATTTACAATCACACATAAACGTGGCGTTCTGCGCAGCAACTTGTACTTTGACTCTAGCCCACACAAGTTATATTGGGTTCAGGTGCGAATGATAAGGAGGGAGGCAAAGGAATGTGTGGCCATACTATGAAATTATGTTATCAACTTGATATAACTGTGTCATATTAGTCTGTCTAAGAAGTTGCATCAACATGGTTTTAATTTGGCTTTGTGAAAGGAAATATTTTCTTTTCTAAGCCACGTAATGATTTGATCCTTTATGCTTTGGCGAATTAGGAACTTTGTCGTAACAATTAGGACAATCAAGAAAACCATATATGTATATGCCTCAAAGAAACCAACATTTTTCATAAACACATGTTAGTAGGGTTAACAAATCAGACTTACGGTGGGTGAAAAAAAATAATTTCTTGAAAAAGAATTACTGAAGTTCATCAAAAAGGATCCGAGATAATTAGTAACCTATGTGGGCACAAATTTCGGAACGAACTATAATAATTATTTCACAATAATTCCTCTTTTTACGTGAAATTGACTTTCAACCCAATAAAACTGACTTGGATATTCATTGATAATTAAAGTGTTTAACTTACTACCTACATTAGAAGGCAATTGTAATTTATGTACTGCAGGTTCTATTTTTAACTCTTAGATTACCATATATTCGCAGAAATGCCTTGTCCTACTGGCAGGTTTGGTCGAGAATGTGAATTGAAATGCAACTGTGCAAACAAAGATGAGCAGTGTTTTGCTAATACTGGTGCATGTACTTCTGGCTGTGCAGCTGGTTTCACTGGAGAAGGATGTCAGCAGGAAAGTTAGTATGACTATTTGTTTCTCATCCTATTACTGTCTGGCTTATTTGTGAACATTGGCACCAAATATGTCAAACAAAAATAAATCACATTTTTGAAATATTCCTATCTGAAAGATCCAAATTAACATTTCAATTATCTAAGGCCGTATATTATCACCATTGTCATTCATATATATTGCTAAAACATTTCACTAGCTCAGACCTCACACCTCACACACAATATTAACAATGCAAATTAAAGCTTTGAATTGTGCAGAGGTCGTATGTGTTGGGCCGAAAAACGCAAATATCACAGTTATACTGCAAACCACAACACTATGCAGACACGCGAACTTAAGTTCCTTGTAAGGGCGGATGACGAAGAAGTGTACCCCCTAGTCAGTAGACGAACGCAAAGAAGCAACGAAATGAATTCTTACATTCTAACAACAATCAATAACCCATACATCACAAATGCACGTTTCTACATACCCCCATTTCAAACACAGACTACACATACATTAACTATCTCTTATTGCCTTAGTTATTTTTAAACACAAACATAAATCTTAAAATAACTTCATTCAAAGCTACAATAATAACCGTATGTTCAATACAGAGTGGGTATGTATTAAAGTAACAATGTTCCAGGCCTTCTACCCCAACTTATTAAATTTCCAGTATTTACAACTCTTGCCACTGTGTCACTGATTTCTAACATATGTCCACATGTGGCTCATTTGAATTTTAAATGGACATTGATAATGCAATGAACTAATAAAGAGCAAACAAGTTATTCATTTCTCCTTAACAATTATTACTAATCCATTTGTATGGTGAACCATATGAATAATTTGGGTGTTGGTCTCTACTGGTTAAAGTTTGAGAAAGCTCTTTGTGAATGACTAAGTAAAAAAAAAAGCATTGTGAAAAGAACTCCAACAATAGTTCACAATTTCATCGAAATCATTTAGAACTGTGATCCCCTTCCATGCAATTATAAACTTATTGACTGATGGAAGAAGTAAACCGTTTCAAAATATCCATGCCTCAAAAATGAGATTATTTTTCTTTTCTCACCTTTTAATGAGATCACCATTTCTAAAATAGTCATCCCTCCCCCCTTATTTGTTGTTGCTAACTCTAAACATAGCCGGCTATAAGCTGCCAAAATGGTTGCGTTTGCTGGGTCATTAACGAAGCCGTCCAGAGATTGAGAAAAACCCGAGGATATCCAGTTTGTTGATGAAATATTTCATTGTAAGAAACTTCATGTCTCGCCAAGGACTACTGGTTCAGCCATTCTTGTTTGTAGGTACTTCTAGAAATGTGTTATTAATTTATAAAAGCTGATCTATTTTACTATCTGAAGCAATGATGTCCACAATTCAAATTCCAGATCAGTTTTTTTTCACAACTTAGAGAAAAAAGCTAGGATTAATTCCCAGCATAGAATACACAAAGAAAAAACAAAAATAGTTTGCCCACACTATAAAACAGAAAGATCAGAACACAACGCAACGAACCTGTATTAAATGTTGTGATAACATAATATATTATTAAATTATATTATTTAAAAAAAAATATATTATATTATACAAGAATATAATATAATACCCGTTATAAAACTTTAGGAACATATCAAAGCGTATGCTCTAAACATTCGATTTTACTGTAGACTACATTAATTTGCTAACAATGCAAGTCAAAGGCGTATCCGCGTCACATTGAAGATGACACAATTTGTCATTTGATTGTATATCTTCGTCATAGAGTTAGGAAAACCTTCATCAAAGTATCAAACACACATCATCTCAAAAGAGCAGGCGTGTCATCAACACAAAATATATTGAACGACCAGAACATCAAACACGCAAAGTCAGCAAACAGTAAGAATTTTATCAACACAAATTAAACACTTGTCATACATAACACATTCAGAATCAGAAGTCTCTAAGAGGTTAGCAAATGGTCATCGGATGGACACATTACAATCCATCTCGTTGACTGTATTTTTGCTCTTCTCTAAGCAAATAGTCTTCACACTTTCTCCAGTACTCAATGTCTATAGTTGAGAGGGCATCACGCGTAAATTATTTACAATCACACATTATAAACGTGGCGTTCTGCGCAGCAACTTGCACTTTGACTTTCGCCCACACAAGTTATATTTGGTTCAGGTGCGAATGATAAGGAGGGAGGCAAAGGAATGTGTAACCATACTATGAAATTATGTTATCAATTTGATATAACTGTGTCTTCTTAGTCTGTATAAGAAGTTGCATCAACGTGGTTTTAATTGGGCTTTGTGAAAGGAAATATTTTCTTTTCTAAGCCACGTGATGATGTAATCTTTTGTGCTTGGCGAATTAGGAACTTGGTCCTCCAGAGCTATCGGATTATTATAAGATGTATTGTCTATTACTTGGCGTGAAGGTCTTTTCAAAATGGGAAATAGAGTTTTCTCTATCCAGTCTCTGAAAATCCAGCCATTCATTACAGTGTGGTAGTTCCTACCGTCTGTAGACTTTGATTGAAAAATAAGTTGTGTGTCATTAAAACAAGTCCATTCTCTCTACTGCCAGCATGTACTAATATAATGCGTTGTCCTTTGCTGCACGCGATGCTTCTTTTAATGTCTATGTCAACTGATTGCCCTTCTTTCCCATATGTGTGATGAGCATTGACCCACATTTCATCCAAATATAGCATATCACAACCTTCCATTCGTCGCTCACGGATCTGCTTTACATGTTTGCTTCGGGCAGAAATCAGATGTGGTTTTTCACAAACAATATTTCTACCACTAGCAGACTTTCGAAAAGTGAAACAAATGCTTCTTATGATCTTCCAAAGAGGCGTTTTTGAGATGTCATTATCGCATTCTCATTGCAGTCAAACTTTAAGTGCGCATTGAAACATGTTGGTTCGATTCAAACATTTTCAAATTCTCATGTTAAATAACATCTTTGTCAAAATCATCAACTTTCATTTTTCTTTCTTCTTTGCTTAACCGTCGCCTCTGCAGATTCAAAGTCCAATCCTATCCATCGATCGGAAGACTTTCTATCTATACTTTGAGCTGCCCGGGTTTTCTTATTTGTTTTTTTTTTTAAATAACGTAATATAATTGACCCCTTTTAGATTCCTTGCAAAAGTTACAGTACAATAAAACAGTCGTCCTTTGCATAGTGAATATTTTGCACTTTAAACTCTTCATAATTTGAAACATCAAGTAGGCACTTCACAAAAGCTTATAAATCACGAAGTAAAAGAATATACATTAAAAGTAGATATATTGTCAAAACACGCATCTGAGCCAATTTGACAAGAAATGGGACATGAAATTTACAGTGCAGTAAGTGCGAGCTGGTGCTATGATTGTTTAGGAAAGACGTGAAAATTCCTTTCTTAAACGATGATTTTATTACAACAAATGTGCGTATTGTATACTCCAAACAATTAGGACAATCAAGAAAACCGTATATGTATGTGCCTCAAAGAAACCAACATTTCTCATAAACACATGTTAGCGCAGGGATAAAAATTCAGAATTGCGGTCGGTGAAAAAAAAAATAATTTATTGAAAAATAATTATTGAAGCTCATCAGAAAGTATCCGAGATAATTAATAAACTATATGGGCATGAATTTCGGAACGAACTATAATACTTAATCCACAATAATATCGCTTTTTACATGAAAGTGAATTTCAGCCCAATACAACTGACTTGGATATTCATTTATAATTAAAGTTTTTAACTAATTGCCTACATTAGAAGACAATTGTAATGTATGTGCTGCAGGTTCTATTTCTAACCCTTAGATTACAAAATATTCGCAGAAATGCCTTGTCCCACTGGTAGGTTTGGTCGAGAATGTGAATTGAAATGCAACTGTGCAAACAAAGATGAGCAGTGTTTTGCTAATACTGGTGCATGTACTTCTGGCTGTGCTGCTGGTTTCACTGGAGAAGGATGTCAACAGAGACGTTAGTATGATTATTTTGTTATCATCCTATTACTGTCAGGCTTATTTGTGAACATGGACACCAAATATGCAAAAAAAAAATGAATCAGATTTTGTAAGTATTCCTATCATAAAGATCCAAATTAACATTTGAATTATCTAAGGCCGTATATTATCACCATTGTCATTTATATATATTGCTAAAACATTTCACTATAGTCCGTTTCATAACTCGTGCCCAAATTTTAAAATCGATATCTTTTTAACCGCTTTTTGTAAGTTGTTCAAAATTGGCATGTAAAGTTATAATGATTAGAACCCAACAGGGAATTAATTTCAATAAAAAATACATTTGGTTATTATTGCTGCTTATTTGATTTATATAAATTTATAACGACCCATTGATGTAGTCAAAACTTAATGTTTACAGTATTTTAAGT
Organism: Megaustenia siamemsis; assembly: GCA_032433765.1. NCBI lineage: Eukaryota > Metazoa > Mollusca > Gastropoda > Stylommatophora > Ariophantidae > Megaustenia > Megaustenia siamemsis. The sequence goes on from JAVIAB010000041.1 coordinate 14,137,760, forward strand.
TAAAAATAGCGAGTAAAAATCAATACACGTTCAAATTGACGTGTTTGCACGCTTTCAACGTGGGTTTTCTGACACAATTAGACACTTGTAAAAAACACGAGACATTGTGTGTTCCATTTCCGTTCATTCAGCGGCGGTGAAATGGAACGATAACATTTATCATGAGTCTTGAAATGAAATTCTGCAGTTTACAAAACATCGCAATAAAAATGTATGACTATTTTTGCAAAGAGGCTAAACGAGAAAGATTATTTCATTCTTTAGAAAACCCTGAGAATAGGACAAGACACATTTTGGATTTATCTAAACGGTCATTTAATCGCTGCATTCAAGCACGTGACCGTCAATGTTCAAAATATTCAAAATCACAAGGAAGAGCCAAAATGTTGGATAATTTCGACAGTGAACTTATTAGAAGTGAAATTCGCAAAATGTTGGGTATGAATGAAACTGTTACAATAAGAAAATTAAAAGTATCGCTGAAAAAGAAAAACAGTATTGAAATATCAAAGTCTACATTATGGAGGAATTTGAGAGCTGCAGGCTTTACATTCAGAAAGTATTCCAATGGACGAAACATCATCTGTGAGAAGCCACATATAGTAGTCATGAGAAGCAAGTACTTACGTGAAGTAAAAGAGGTGCGCAAGTAAGGTTATGATATTGTGTACTTGGATGAAACATGGATCAATGCTCATCACACTAACCAAAGGGAATGGCAGTCATCAGATGGAAAAATTAAGAGATTAATACCTAGCAACAAAGGACAGCGCTTGATAATTGCGCATGCAGGTAGTCGACAACATGGACTAATACAGAATACAGAGCTCATTTTTCTTTCAAAATCCATAGACAATCGGGATTATCACTCTGAGATGAATGGTCACATATTTAGACATTGGATTGAAAATTATGCTCTCCCATCACTAGATCGACCATCTTGCCTAATAATGGACAATGTAGCGTACCACAACATTGTTGCACTTGAAGATAAAGTCCCGACGTCATCCAGTACAAAAGATGCTATTAAGATATGACTCACAAAGGAGCACATACAATTTAATAACATGTACTTAAAAAATGAATTACTATTTCCAGTAAAGCAAAAACAAAGGACAAAGATTTTCAAATAGATAAGATTATCCAAGAGCACGGTCATATAAGTTTGAGGCTGTCACCTTACCATGCTCATTTAAATCCAATAGAACTAATCTGGGCAAAATTAAAAGGACAAGTGGCAGATGAAAATACAACATTCAAAATATGCGATGTAAAGACTCTTGCTAATCTCGCTTTATTAAATATAGACAAAGATTATTGGGCTAAATGTGAAGACCACGTATTAAAACAGGAAGAGGAATATTGGAAAAATGATAGTTTGTGGAATGTTCAACCCCAAACAGTTATTAATCTTTTAGACTCGTCTGATTCAGAATGAAAGTATATAACCCCCACAATGGTGGCCCCTATATTACCTTAAATTAGTTCAACAAACGGTCCTTTTCAGGACCACACAACTATGAAAATTGGACATACAGGTATACCTTGATATTATCGTCCGTCCTCGAACTGAGAAGACAATAATTCTCCTGGTGTTTTGTCTTATCCAGTTATTTCCCCATTACGGCCACGCCTTTACCTAGTGAAAATTAATCACAGACCAGCAACTACTGTAATTTATATTCTTTAGGGGTTCACAATTTACAATTTTGACAAACATCAAAGAAATTAGCCGCTTTAAGAAAACTGCAGCTGCAAGATATTTGTTAAATATACATTTAAAGAGTCTTTTGCATTCTAATAACATTTGGAAAATTTCAACAGTTTTTAACAAATGGTTACTGAGTAATAGCGTTTTAAAGTTGGGCACATGAATTTAAACGAGCTATAGCTCAGTCTTCACACACCCCACATAATATTAACAATGCAAATTAAAGCAATGAATTCTGCTGAAGTGGGATGTGTTGGGCCGAAAGGCGCAAATATCGCAGTTATACTGAAAACTACAACACACTGCAGACACGCACACTTAAAGTCCTTGTAAGGGCGGATGACGAAGAAGTGTACTCCCCTAGTTATTAGACGAACGCAAACAAGCAAAGCAATGAATTCTTGAGATATTGGGTTAATGAGTTATGTGTGGATCATCATCATTGCACTCTGAACATGTCCATAGGTGTTCAGATCCCCTACTCAGCAATCTCCTCAGTGTCCAGCGACTGACGACTCCAGTTCTATGTTGGTTGTTAAGTCTTCTTACACGGCCACTAAGTTTCTCATTTCTGGCTGTGCCCATCTTAACTCGCATTTCCATCATCAGAAGAAGTGACGTGGATCTGTGTTTGTCGAAGTCCTGTGCTCTTCCCACATCTCGGAGGGTATTGATGATGTCCGCCCGATCCATGGGTTGCCTGTCCTCAATGACAACACAGCTAGCCAACCTGTCCGCTCTTTCATTTACCCGTACTCCCGCATGTCCAGGGACATAGACAAAGGTGACCTTACGTCTTTTGGATTTCTGCAACGACTCTATCCAATGCATGCGTATAGAGCCCGTTTCCACTTTTTTTTATCATGCTCATCGAATCACTCAGTATACATGCAGTCTTGTGACTCTAACCATGTGAATGCCTTGGTCACTGCCATCACCTCCATTGTCATACTACTCGTGGTCATGACGTATGCACCACTATCTATTTTGACCATTCTGCCTACCGAGCGTGCTGTAAATGCCCATGCACTTCTTTGGTGTTGTCTTACAGATCCATCTGTATAGATGACTGCATCTTCTCATCAGTGTTATCGCAGATGAGACCGTTGACCTCAGCATTAACCACGACCGGGTTCTGTTCCCTACTTTTCCTGTCTAGTGTGACAATACACGAGAAAGTCCATTTGAACGATGTAGGGACTGGTATCCAATCCTCACCAACGCTGATATTGGTAAGTCCACAGACCTGCTGGATGACATCTTCTGCTCGGCCCACCCATGATTTGCCTCTTCTTAGTCTGACACCTTTCACTGTGTTGAGCACGTGGTGCAATGGATGCTCTGTATCTGTACTAATCTTCAGGTATGCTCGTGCACTCCAGATCTTGATTCGGTCATCCATGGTTGGAAAGTCAAGAAGATATCTCATTGCTGCACAGGGAGTGTCCCTTGTACATTGCAGGATAATGCGCATGGTGGCTTAATTTTGTATTTTCTCCAGCCTATCAATTTGAGTCGTACTGACAGTAAGAATTGCCTGGGCATACTCGATTGGTACGAGGACTAATCCCTGGAACAGAAGAGTAAGTAGCCTCTGCTCGATGTTGGCAGCTGCCATGACCTTCAAGCGGCTAATCCTTTGCGGGATTTTGTTATCACATGGTCGACGTGGTTCCGAAAACACAGGCTGCGATCAAACTTAACTCCGAGGTATGTCATCAACTTGTCCCTGGTCACCTCATCAGCTCCCATTCGTACTACCGGTGTGGTCGTATGAAGGGCATGATTGTTATGGGAGAACCAAGAAACTGATGCTTTATTCGGATTAACCAATCAACTGAAACCCCATACCAGGAAGAAATGCGATCAAGTTCGTCTTGCAATGTGGAGGCGATTCCCCGTCTTTCTCTTCCCTGTCAATATACCAGAATATCATCAGCAAAAGTCATAGTTCTTCCCCTCCCATCCAGCTGTTGTTCCGTGATCGTTAATGCGTACACGTTAAATAGAACTGTTGACTATGGTGAACCTTGAATTCTTACATTATAACAACAAACAATAACCAATACTCCACAAATACACGTTTCTACTTACACCCATTTCAAACACAGATCACACATGCATTAACTATCTCTTATTGTCTTAATTATTCTTAAACACAAACATAAATCTTAAAATAACTTCATTTAAAGGTGTAATAATAACCGTATGTTCAATACAAACAGAGTGTGTATGTATTAAAGTAACAATGCTCCAGGTCTTCTACACCAGCTTATTAAATTTGCATTTTTCACAACTCTTGTCACTGTGTCACTGATTGCTAACATATGTCCACATGTGGCTCATTTGAATTTTAATTTGACATTGATAATGCAATGAAAGTTATAGAGCAAACAATTTATTCCTTTCTCCTTAACAATTACTACCAATCAATCCATTTGTATGGTGAACCATATGAATACCTTTTTGGTATTTATCGGTTAAAGTTTGAGAAAGCTCTTTGTGAATTTCAAATTTAAAAAAACCATTGTGAAAAGAACTCCAACAATAGTTCACAATTTCATGGAAATCCTTTAGAACTGTGATCGCCTTCCATGCAATCATAAACTTATTGACTGATGGAAGAAGGAAACCGTTTCAAAATCTCCTTGCCTTTAAAAAGAGGTTATTTTTCTTTTCTCACCTTTTATTGAGGTAACCATTTCTAAATTAGTCATCCCTCCTCCCTTCTTTGTTGTTGCTAACTCTAAACATAGCCCTATAAGCTGTCAAAATGGTTGCGTTTGCTGGGGCATTTAAGAAGTCGTCCAGAGATTGAGATAAATCGAGGATATCGAGTTTGTTGATGAAATATTTCATTGTAAGAAGCTTCATGTCTCGCCAAGGACTACTGGTTCAGCCATTCTTGTTGGTAGAAACTTTTAGAAATGTGTTATTAATTTATAAAAGCTAATCTATTTTACTATCTGAAGCAATGATGCCCACAATTCAAATTCCCGATCTGTGTTTTTTTCACAACTGAGAAAATAAAGCTAGGGACAATTCCCAGCATAGAATACACACAGAAACTACAGATACAATTAGTTTGCCCACAGGATAAAACAGAAAAATCCGAACGCAACACAACGAGCCTTTAATAAATGTTGTGAGAACATACTGTATTATTATATTATTTTAACAAATTAAATTAAATTATATTATATTATAATATTATACCCGTTACAAAACTTTAGGAACGTATCAAACCGTATGCTCTAAACATTCGATTTTTACTGTAGACTACGTTAATTTGCTAACAATGCAAGTCAAAGGCGTATCCGCGTCACATTGAAGATGGCACAATATGTCATTTGATTGTATATCTTCGTCAAAGAGTTAGTAAAACTTTAATCAAAGTATCAAACACACATAATCTCAAAAGAGCAGGCGTGTCATCTGCACACAATATATTGAACGACCAGAACATCAAACACGCAAAGTCAGCAAAAAGTAAGAATGTCATCAACACAAATTATGCACTTTTCATACATAACACATTCAGAATCAGAAGTCTCTAAGAGGTTAGCAAATGGTCATCGGATGGACAAATTACAATCCATCTCGATGCCTGTATTGTTCCTCTTCTCTAAGTAAATGGTCTTCACACTTTCTCCAGTACTCAATGTCTTCGTTGAAAGGGCTTCACGCGTAAATTATTTACAATCAAACATTATAAACGTGGCGTTCTGCGTAGCAACTTGCACTTTGACTTTAGCCCACACAAGTTATATTGGGGACATGTACGAATGATAAGGAGGGAGGCAAAGGAATGTGTGGCCATACTATGAAATTATGTTATCAATTTGATATAAATTTGTCTTCTTAGTCTGTTTAAGAAGTTGCATCTACGTGGTTTTAATTGGGCTTTGTGAAAGGAAATATTTTCTTTTCTAAGCCATGTGATGATTTGATCCTTTGTGCTTGGCGAATTAGGAACTTTGTCCTCCAGAGCTCCCGGATTATGATAAGATGTATTGTCTATTACTTGGCGTGAAGGTCTTTTAAAAATGGGGAGTGGTCTTTTCTCTATCCAGTCTCTGAAAATGCACACATTTATTACAGTGTGGTAGTCCCTACCGTCTGTAGACTTTGATTGAAAAATAATTGTGCGTCATTAACAAGTCCATTCCCTCTACTGCCAGCATGTACTAATATAATGCGTTGTTCTTTGCTGCACGCGATGCTTCTTTTAATGTCTATGTCAACTTATAGACCTTCTGTCCTATATGTATGATGAGCATTGACCCACGTTTCATCCAAATATAGCATATCACAACCTTCCATTCGTAGCTCACGGATCTGTTTTACGTGTTTGCTTCGTGCACCAATCAGATGTGGTTTTTCACAAACAATATTTCTACCACCAGCAAGCAGACTTTCGAAACGTGAAACCAATGCTTCTTACGATCTTCCAAAGAGGCGTTTTTAAGATGTCATTATCGCATTCTCATTGCAGTCAAACATTAAAGTGTGCATTGAAACATGTTGGTTCGATTCAAACATTTTCAAAATCTCATGTGCAATAAAATCTTTGTCAAAATCATTAACTTTCATAGTTTTTTCTCCTTTGCTTAACCGTCGCCTCTGCAGATTCAAAGTCCAATCCTATCCATCGATCGGAAGACTTTCTATCTATACTTTGAGCTGCCCGTTTTTTCTTATCTGTTTTTGTTTTGTAAATAACGTAATATAATTGACCCCTTTTAGATTCCTTGCAAAAGTTACAGTACAATAACACAACCGTCCTTTGCATAGTGAAGATTTTGCACTTGAAACTCTTCATAATTAGAAACATCAAGTAGGCACTTCACAAAAGCTTATAAATCACGAAGTAAAAGAATATACATTAAAAGTAGATATATTGCCAAAACACGCATCTGAGCCAATTTGACAAGAAATGGTACATGACATTTACAGTGCAGTAAGTGCGAGCTGGTGCTATGATTGTTTAGAGATCACGTGAAAATTGCCTTTCTTAAACGATGATTTTATTACAACAAATGTGCGTATTGTAAACTCCTAACAATTAAGACAATCAAGAAAACCGTATATGTATGTGCCTCAAAGAAACCAGCATTTCTCATAAACACATGTTAGCGCAGGGATAAAAATTCAGAATTACGGTCGGTGAAAAAAAAAATAATTTCTTGAAAAAGAATTACTGAATTTCATCAGAAAGTATCCACCATAATTAATAAACTCTATGGGCACGAATTTCGGCTCGAACTATAATAATTATTTCTAAAAAATATCTCTTTTTACATGAAAGTGACTTTCAACCCAATAAAACTGACTTGGATATTCATATATAAATAAAGTTTTTAACTAACTGCCTCCATTAGAAGGCAATTGTAATTTATGTGCTGCAGTTTCTATTTCTAACCCTTAGATTACCATATATTCGCAGAAACGTCTTGTCCCACTGGTAGGTTTGGTCGAGAATGTGAATTGAAATGCAACTGTGCAAACAAATATGAGCAGTGTTTTGCTAATACTGGTGCATGTACTTCTGGCTGTGCTGCTGGTTTCACTGGAGAAGGATGTCAACAGAGAGGTTAGTATGATTATTTTGTTATCATCCTATTACTGTCTGGCTTATTTGTGAACATGGACACCAAATATGCCAAACAAAAATAAATCACATTTTTGAAGTATTTGTATCATAAAGATCCAAATTAACATTTGAATTATCTAAGGCCGTATATTATCACCATTGTCATTCATATATATTGCTAAAACATTTCACTACCTCAGACCTCACACACCATACATAATATTAACAATGCAAATTAAAGCAATGAATTGTGCAGAGGTCGAATGTGTTGGTCCGAAATGCGCAAATATCACAGTTATACTGAAAACCACAACACACTGCAGACATGCATACTTAAAGTCCTTGTAAGGGCGGATGACGAAGAGGTGTACTCCCCTAGTCATTAGACGAACGCAAACAAGCAAAGCAATGAATTCTTGAGATATTGGGTTAATGAGTTATATGTGGATCATCATCATTGCACTCTGAACATGTCCATAGGTGTTCAGATCCCCTACTCAGCAATCTCCGCAGTGTCCAGCGACTGACGACTCCAGTTCTATGTTGGTTGTTAAGTCTTCTTACACGGCCACTAAGTTTCTCATTTCTGGCTGTGTCCATCTTAACTTCCATTTCCATCATCCGACGAAGTGACGTGGAACTGTGTTTGTCGAAGTCATGTGCTCTTCCCACATCTCGGAGGGTATTGATGATGTCCGCCCGATCCATTGGTTGTCTGTCCTCAATGACAGCACAGCTAGCCAACCTGTCCGCTCTTTCATTTACCCGTACTCCCGGATTTCCAGGGACATAGACAAAGGTGACCTTACCTATTTTGGATTTCTGCAACGACTCTACCCAATGCATGCGTACTGAGCCCGCCTCCACTTTTTTTATCATGCTCATCGAATCATTCAGTATACATGCAGTCTTGTGACTCTAACCAAGCAATGCCTTGGTCACTGCCATCACCTCCATTGTCATACTACTCGTGGTCATGACGTATGCACCACTGTCTTCTTTGACTATTCTGCCTACCGAACATGCTGTAAATGCCCATGCACTTCTTTGGTGTCGTCTTACAGATCCATCTGTATAGATGACTGCATTTTCTCATCGGTGTTATCGCAGATGAGACCGTTGACCTCAGCATTAACCACGACCGGGTTCTGTTCCCTACTTTTCCTGTTGAGTGTGACAATACACGAGAAAGTCCTCTTGAATGACGTAGGCACCGGTATCCACTCCTCACCAACGCTGATATTGGTAAGCCCACAGACCTGTTAGATGACATCTTCTGCTCGGCCCACCCATGATTTGTCTCTTTTTAGCCTGGTACCTTTCCCTGTGTTAAGCACGTGGTGCAATGGATGATCTTTATCTGTACTAATCTTCAGGTATGCTCTTGCTCTCCAATCTTGATTCGGTCATCCATGGTTGGAAAGTCAAGGAGATACCTCATTGCTGCACAGGGAGTGCCCCTTGTACATCCCAAGATAATGCGCATGGATACATTTTGTATTTTCTCCAGCCTATCAATTTGAGTCGTACTGACAGTAATACTCGATTGGTGCGAGGACTAATCCCAGGAACAGAAGAGTAAGTAGCCTCTGCTCGATGTTGGCAGATGCCATGACCTTCAAGGCGGCTAATCCTTTGATGGTTTTTTTATCACATGGTCGACGTGGTCCTGAAAACACAGGCTGCGTTCAAACTTAACTCCGAGGTATGTCTCAACTTGTCCCTGGTCACCTCATCAGCTCCCATTCGTACTACAGGTGTGGTCGTATTAACGATATGATTGTTAAGTGAGAACTATGAAACTGATAATTTATTACGATTAAACAAGGCACCTAAAACCCCATACCAGGAAGAAATGCGATTGAGTTCATCTTGCAATGTGGAGGCGATTCCCCGTCTTTCTCTTCTCTGTCAATATACCAGAATATCATCAATAAAAGTCATAGTTATTCCCCTCCCATCCAGCTGTTGTTCCGTGATTTTTATTGCGTACACGTTAAATAGAACTGTTGACTATGGTGAACCTTGAATTATTACATTCTAACAACAATCAATAACCCATACTCCACAAATGCACGTTTCTACATACCCCCATTTCAAACACAGACCACACATGCATTAATTATATCTTATTATCTTAGTTATTCTTAAACACAAACATAAATCTTAAAATAACTTCATTCAAAATCTATAATAATAACCGTATGTTCAATACAAACAGAGTGTGTATGTATTAAAGTAACACTGCTCCAGGTCTTCTACCCCAACTTATTAAATTTGCATTATTCACAACTCTTGCCACCGTGTCACTGATTCCTAACATATGTCCACATGTGGCTCATTTGTATTTTTATTTGACATTGATAATGCAATGAAAGATAAAGAGAAAACAATTTATTCTTTTCTCCTTAACAATTACTACACATCCATTTTTATGGTGAACTATATGAATACATTTGGTGTTGGTCTCTATCGGTTAAAGTTTGAGAAATCTTTTTGTGAATTTCAAAGTAAAAAAAAAGCATTGTGAAAAGAACTCCAACAATAGTTCACAATTTCATGGAAATCATTTAGAACTGTGATCCCCTTCCATGCAATCATAAACTTATTGACTGATGGAAGAAGGAAACCGTTTCAAAATCTCCTTGTCTCCAAAAAGAGATTATTTTTCTTTTCTCACCTTTTAATGAGATCACCATTTCTAAAATAGTCATCCCTCCTCCCTTCTTTATTGTTGCTAACTCTAAACATAGCCCGCTATAAGCTGTCAAAATGGTTGAGTTTGCTATGTCATTAACGAAGCCCACCAGAGATTGAGATAACCCGAGGATATCGAGTTTGTTGATGAAATGTTTCATTGTAAGAAACTTCATGTCTCGCCAAGGACTACTGGTTCAGCCATTCTTGTTGGTAGGTACTTCTAGAAATGTGTTATTAATTTATAAAAGCTGATCTACTTTACTATCTGAAGCAATGATGCCCACAATTCAAATTTCCGATCTGTGTTTTTTTCACAACTGAGAGAAAAAAATCTAGGAATAATTCCCAGCATAGAATACACAAAGAAATAACAGATACAAATAGTTTGCCCACATGATAAAACAGAAAGATCAGAACACAACACAACGAGACTTTAATAAATGTTGTGAGAACATACTGTATTATTATATTATATTAATTTAACAAATTAAATTATATTATATTATATTATATTATTATACCCGTTACAAAACTTTAGGAACATATCAAACCGTATGCTCTAAACATTCGATTTTACTGTAGACTACGTTAATTTTCTAACAATGGAAGTCAAAGGCGTATCCGCGTCACATTTAAGATGGCACAATTTGTCATTTGATTTTATATCTTCGTCATAGTGTTAGGAAAACTTTGATCATTGGATCAAACACACATAATCGCCAAAGAGCAGGCGTGTCATCAACAAAAATAAATTGAACGACCAGAACATCAAACACGCAAAGTCAGCAAAAAGAATGTCATCAACACAAATTATGCACTTTTCAAACATAACACATTCAGAATCAGAAGTCTCTAAGAGGTTAGCAAATGGTCGGGGAAGGAAAATAAAAATAAAAATTTAAAAAATGGTATGGTATGGTAAAAGCTTTACGTGATTAGTAGGCGACACATATTTGAACGACGTTTCGGCCCAATAAACCTTCAGCAGTAACAAACAAACAACACGCACACACAGAGATGTAAGTAAATAAAACTAATCCTACATCGCGAAATAGTAACGACATATCCAAAACAAAATAATAGAAATTGGTTCAAGAAAAGAAAAATGACTTCCCTGTGTCATGGGCCGTTGTCAGAAATGATAAAACAGAAAGATCAGAATACAACACAATAAGCCTGTAATAAATGTTGTGAGAACATAATATATTATTATATGATATTATTTTAACAAAATATATTATATTATACTATATTTTACTTTATTATAAAATTATACCTATTACAAAACTTTAGAAACATATCAAACCGTATGCTCAGTCGTATGCCCGGTCGTTAGCAAATGGTCATCGGATGGACAAATTGCAATCCATCTCGTTGCCTGTATTGTTCCTCTTCTCTAAGCAAATGGTCTTCACACTTTCTCCAGTACTCAATGTCTATAGTTGAGAGGGCATCACACGTAATTATTTACAATCACACATTATAAACGTCGCGTTCTGCGCAGCAACTTGCACTTTGACTTTCGCCCACACTTGTTATATTTGGTTCAGGTGCGAATGATAAGGAGGGAGGCAAAGGAATGTGTAACCATACTATGAAATTATGTTATCAATTTGATATAACTTTGTCTTCTTAGTCTGTTTAAGAAGTTGCATTAACGTGGTTTTAATTGGGCGTTGTGAAAGTAAATATTTTCTTTTGTAAGCCACGTGATGATTTGATTCTTTGTGCTTGGCGAATTAGGAACTTTGTCCTCCAGAGCTACCCGATTATGAAAAGATATATTGTCTATTACTTGGCGTCAAGGTCTTTTCAAAATGGGGAGTAGAGTTTTCTCTATCCAGCCACTGAAAATTCACCCATTCATTACAGTGTGGTAGTCCCTACCGTCTGTAGACTTTGACTGAAAAATAATTGTGTGTCATTAACAAGTCCATTCCCTCTACTGCCAGCATGTACTAATATAATGCGTTGTTCTTTGCTGCACGCGATGCTTCTTTTAATGTCTGTGTCAACTGATTGCCCTTCTTTCTCATATGCATGATGAGCATTGAGCCACATTTCATACAAATATCATATCCATCGATCGTAAGACTTTCTATCTATACTTCGAGCTGCCCGTATTCTTGTATCGGTCTTTATATAACGTAATATAACCGACCTTTTAGATTTCTTGCGAAAGCTACCGTAAATTAACACTGTCGTCTTTTGCATAGTGAAGATTTCACACTTTAAACTCTTTATAATTTGAAAAATCAAGTAGACACTTTACAATAGCTTATAAATCACAAGTAAAAGAATATACATTAAAAGCAGATATATTGTCAAAACACGCCTCCGTGCCAATTTGACAAGAAATGGGACATGGCATTTACCTTGCAGTAAGTGCGAGCTGGTGCTATGATTGTTTGGAGAACACGTGAAATTTTCCTTTGTTAAACGATAATTTTATTACAACAAATGTGCGTATTGTAAACTCCTAAAAATTTGGACAATCAAGAAAACCAAATATGTATATGCCTCAAAGAAACCAAAATTTTTCATAAACAAATGTTAGCACGGGTAAAAATTCAAACTTACTGTCGGTTAAAAAAAAATACTTTCTTGAAAAAGAATTACTGAAGTTCATCAAAAAGTATCCGCGATACTTAATAAACTCCGTGGGCAAAAATTTCGGATGGAACTATAATAATTATTTCAGAAAAATACCTCTTTTTACATGAAATTGACTTTCAAACAAATAAAACTGACTTGGATATTCATTTATAATTAAAGTGTTTAACTTAATGCCTACACTAGAAGACAATATTATGTATGTGCTGCTTTTTATATTTCTAACCCTTAGATTACCATATATTCGCAGACACGTCTTGTCCGACTGGTAGGTTTGGTCAAAATTGTGAATTGATATGCAACTGTGCAAACAAAGATGAGCTGTGTTTTGCTAATAATGGTGCATGTGCTTCTGGCTGTGCTGCTGGTTTCGCTGGAGAAAAATGTCAGCAGAGAAGTTAGTATGATTATTTTTGTCTCATCCTATTACTGTCTGGCTTAATTGTGAACATGGACACCAAATATGCCAAACAAAAATAAATCAAATTTTGGAATTATTCCTATCTGAAAGATCCAAATTAGCATTTGGATTTATCTAAGGCTGTATATTATCACCATCATCATATATATAGATGTGTACTCCCCTAGTCATTAAACGACCGCAAGCAAGCAAACGAATGAATTCTTACATTCCATATGTTTTCAATTTGATATAACTTTGTCTTCTTAGTCTGTCTAACAAGTTGCAGGAACGTGGTTTTAAGTGTGTGTTGTGAAAGGAAATATTTTCTTTTCTAAGCCACGTGATGATGTGATCTTTTGTGCTTGGCGAATCAGGAACTTTGTCCTCCAGCTCTATCGGATTATGATAGGATGTATTGTCTATTACAAGGCGTGAAGGTCTTTTCAAAATGGGGAGTGGTGTTTTCTCTATCCAGCCACTGAAAATTCACCCATTCATTACAGTGTAGTAGTCCCTACCGTCCGTAGACTTTGACTGAAAAATAATTGTGTGTCATTAACAAGTCCATTCTCTCTAGTGCCAGCATGTACTAATATAATGCGTTGTCCTTTGCTGCACGCGATGCTTCTTTTAATGTCTTTGTCAACTGATTGCCCTTCTTTCCCATATGTATGATGAGCATTGACCCACATTTCATCCAAATATAGCATATCACAACCTTTCATTCGTCGCTCACGGATCTGCTTTACGTGTTTGCTTCGGGCAGCAATTAGATGTGGTTTTTCACAAACAATATTTCTACCACTAGCAGACTTTCAAAAAGTGAAACAAATGTTTTTTACGATCTTCCAAAGAGGCGTTTTTGAGATGTCATTATCGCATTCTCATTGCAGTCAAAATTTAAGTTTCCGCAGTGTAACAGGTTTTTTCGATTCAAATATTTTTAAAAACTCATGCTCAATAGCATCTTTATCAAAATCATCAATTTTCTTTTTTTTTCTTTTTTCCTTAACCGTCGCCTCTGCAGATTCAAAGTCCAATCCAATCCATCGATCGAAAGACTTTCTATCTATACTTTGAGCTGCCCGTGTTCTTTTATCTGTTTTTTTTTTGTTATAACGTAATATAACCGACCCCTTTTAGATGCCTTGCAAACCTACCGTACAATAAAATAGTTATTTTTGCATAGTGAAGAATTTACACTTTAAACTCTTCATGATTTGAAAAATCAAGTAGACACTTCACAATAGTTTACAAATCACATATAAAAGAATATACATTAATAGTAGATATATTTGTCAAAATACCCCTCTGAGAAATGGAACATGGCATTTACAGTGCAGTAAGTATGGTGCTATGATTGTTTGGAGAACACGTGAAATTTGCTTTTTTGAAACGATGATATGAATACAACAAATGTGGGTATTGTAAACTCTTAACATTTAGCACAACCCAAAAAAACCATATATGTATATGCCTCAAAGAAACAAAAGTCTTTCATAAACACATGATAACATATGGGTAAACAAATCAGACTTACGGTCTGTGAACCTTTGTGTTTGACGAATTAGGAACTTTGTCCTACATCGCAACCGCATTATGATATGATTTATTTTCTATTACATGCCGTGATGGTCTATTCAGAATGGGGGTGTATCCAGAGATTGAGATAAACCTGGTGATATCGAGTTTGTTGATGAGATCGTTCATTGCAAGAAACGTCATATCACAGTCAGATTATGAAGGTCATGAAACATCGCAAACTTTGTGGACTCTTTTTTTTTTAATATGGTGAGATCAACGTTCCCAAATGTTCTGACAGCGTCAATAACTAATGAATGTCTCATGATCACAGTCGCTGCTGGTGAACGAACCATTGGAAGGTAAAACATCTGAAAAAAAAGGTCGTCGAAGGATAAAATCAGTTTAAGGGTCTGCTCGTTAATGGCGGATGACAGTTGTACTTATGCTCTGTGTGACATTTTTTTTCCCAGTATATTTCTAGGGCTGAAGTTAGATATGCTTTTCTGTGTGAACTTTCTTTAGATAATGTTACTATTTTTGTGTCCTCAATATCCGGGGACAAATGTAAACATTACAAAAACTGCTTTGAAATGTAGTTTATGTTAATTTGCCATTTAGTTATATATTTTCAGACATGTTTTAAGGATGTTAGAACTCATTCTATTAAAAATATAAAATAGTTAATTCTACTTACATTACGCACACAGTAATTGCCTTTACCATCTATAGACAGTTTTCTGAAGAGTTAATTTTCTTCAACAGGCTTTCTCTGGGTCCCAATTTTGTGAACAAATATTTGGCAGGTTATTTTAAAGTTTCCCAAAATGGAGAGCATGGCTCGAGCAGTTAATAAACTCATGTTGAACTTTTGTGATGTCAGCATCGTGATCATTGAATTGAAATCTCTCTCCGCTGAAGCAATACTTCCACGAAGACACAAGAACATTGCAGTGAATCTCCGGAAGTTCTGCTAATTTAGTCCTTTTTTGGGTCAATGTACCATGTAAAAAATGAACCCTATTTTGAACAAAACGTGACATATCCTTCAATCCTCTTCGCTATTTGTTTCTGACGTCATATTCAAGAAAGAAACTTCGTTAAGCAAATTATCTTTATTGAAGTCAAGGCCATCTAAATTTAAAGATAACAATTGACTAGTTTCTACAAGTTTCTCCCTTTCCGTAGGGTATCTCAATAGTGTACAATGGTTTTGTTATCTTGTGAATGACCTATACCGGAGAGAAACTATAAATACAAACTGGTGTAGTCATTAAAACATGACGAATGTAATAGTCATGGGGAGTTATTGTTGAATGAAAATCATACTAATTATCAACTTGGGAAATCGGGGGCACAATTTGTGACGTCAGGGACAGCACGGGGACACATATTTTCTGAGGAAAAGAAGATAAATCCTGGTGCCTCTCCCGGAATCCATGGACGCCTGGTAACCTTATCATAGGGACATGTTTCTTTCAGGGAGTTCTTCAGGTGACATCATCAGGCTTTATTTAACGTGCTGCTGGACCAGATAGTGAGGTCAAGGTCACCATCGATGTTCTTTGAACAAGGAAAAGCCCGAGATTGTGACTCCCGCAAGATAAATACAAGCTGTTGGATGCACGTTCATGGCTATTCACCTGGATGTGTGCACACATGCTTTTTTCGGTAATAAAACTTTTTCTGCGAAAAGAGTAAGTGCTAGAACTGGCACAGGGCCACCTGTGTCTAATATTTTAACGCTTAGTGTATGTCGTTGACGTTCTCCTCTTATAGGAGCCAAGAAGTGGTCACCTCAGATAATGTGCTGGATACAAGAGTTACAGCAGCGGAACAAAGTTCAACATCCATGACGAGGCAATCGTCATTCAGCGGAAGGAAACTATAGCTTGTTTCATAACTCGTGCCCAACTTTTAAAATCGATAACTTTTTAACTGCTTGTTGTAAGTTGTTCAAAATTTGCATATAAAGTTATAATGATTAGAACCCAACAGGGAATTAATTTCATTACAAAAACATTTGGTTATTATTGTTGCTTATTTGATTTATATAAATTTATAACGACCCATTGATGAAGTCAAAACTTAATGTTTACAGTATTTTAAGTTAAATATAGCGAGTAAAAATCCATACACGGTAAAATTGACGTGTTTGCACGCTTTCGCCGTGGTTTTTTTGACACAATTAGACACTTGAGAAATTGTGTGTTCCATTTCCGTTCATTCAGAGGTTTAGACGTGAAATTCGCAAAATGTTGGGTATGAATGAAACTGTTACAATAAGAAAATTAAAAGTTTCGATGAAAAAGAACAACAGTATTGAAATATCAAAGTATACATTATGGAGGAATGTGAGAGCTGCAGGCTTTACATTCAGAAAGTATTCCAATGGACGAAACATCATCTGTGAGAAGCCACATATAGTAGTCATGAGAAGCAAGTACTTACGTGGAGTAAAAGAGGTGCGGAAGCAAGGTTATGATATTGTGTACTTGGATGAAACATGGACCAATGCTCACCACACTAACCAAAGGGAATGGGAGTCATCAGATGGAAAATTTAAGAGATTAATACCTAACAGCAAAGGACAGCGCTTGATAATTGCTCATGCAGGTAGTCGACAACATGGACTAATACAGAATGCAGAGTTCATTTTTCTTTCAAAATCCATAGACAATCGGGATTATCACTCAGAGATAAATGGTCACATATTTAGACATTGGATTGAAAATTCTGTTCTTCCCATCACTAGATCGACCATCTTGCCTAATAATGGACAATGCAGCGTACCACAACATTGTTGCACTTGAAGATAAAGTCCCGACGTCATCCAGTACAAAAGATGCTATTAAGATATGGCTCACAAAGGAGCACATACAATTTAATAACATGTACTTAAAACCTGAATTACTATCTCTAGTAAAGCAAAAACAAAGGACAACGATTTTTCAAATAGATAAGATTATCCAAGAGCACGGTCATATAAGTTTGAGGCTGCCACCTTACCATGCTCATTTAAATCCAATAGAACTAATCTGGGCAAAATTAAAAGGACAAGTGGCAGATGAAAATACAACATTCAAAATATGTGATGTAAAGACTCTTGCTAATCTCGCTTTATTAAATATAGACAAAGATTATTGGGCTGAATGTGAAGACCACGTCTTAAAACAGGAAGATGAATATTGGAAAAATGATGGTTTGTGGAATGTTCAACCCCAAACAGTTATTAATCTTTTAGACTCGTCTGCTTCAGAATGAAAGTGTATAGCCCCCACAATGTTGGCACCTATATTACCTTAAATTAGTTCAACAAACGGTCCTTTTCAGGTCCACACAACTATGAAAATTGGACATACAGGTATACCTTGATATAATCGTCCGTCCTCGAACTGAGAAGACAATAATACTTCTGGTATTTCCCCATTACGGCCACGCCTTTACCTAGTGAAAATTAATCATAGACCAGCAACTACGGTAATTTCTACTATTTAGGGGTTCACAATTTACAATTTTGACAAACATCAAAGAAATTAGCCGCTTTAACAAAACTGCAGCTGCAAGATATTTGTTAAATTTACATTTAAAGGGTCTTTTGCATTCTAATAACATTTGGAAAATTTCAACAGTTTTTAATAAACGGTTACTGAACAATAGCGTTTCGAAGTTGGGCAAGTGATTTGAAACGAGCTATAATAACCCACAGCAATCACAGAAACGATTGGTGTGCATACCTTTCGTCAGCATTTGAAATGGGGAGCAGAGAAGATGTGTCAGTGCATGTCTGCAGTGACGATAACTCACCAAAAAAAAATAATTTAAAAAAAGTTGTTTTGTAATGTTGCTAATTGCAATTTTGTAAAATTAATATTTTTCTCAAACTGTAAGTTGATGAAATTAAAAACCCACTAGAAGATTCCTGGAGACCGAGGTCTCAGGATTTCGACCGTCTGTTGACCTCTACCTGCTTTAATCTGGAATCCAATAGTAAACATCAACAGACTAAAGTCTTGGAACCAAGTCTAACACGAGTCTAATAATTTGTGCTATTTAGGGTGTGAGAAGGAATGGTTTGGCTCACACTGTCAGTTCAAGTGTCACTGCACGGATGGCACTTGTGATCCCTTCAATGGAGAATGTGTTGGGAAGGCTAAGTGTCAGAGAGGATGGTTTGGACCAGCTTGTCAATATGGTAAGTTCCCAGAATGTGTTACCAACAAAAAATATTTCATCAAATTACATACACACGTCTAAGAAATATTTAATAATATTATCTGTACCTGTCTGCAGTGAACATGATACCAGAAACATCACTTTATTGTATTTTAAAGAACCGATATTTTTGTTAAACAACATTATCATCGTATAGCATACCGGCTGACGAAGGCAATATGTTCTCCATCAATATTCTGCCCTCAACGCATCGTTTCAGCTCTCTTGTTGATTGTTTTTCGTGCCACGACACAAAACTATTTAATATTGTTTATTAGTCTCAGGCGATTCGATCTCTTTTTACTTGCATTATTTTGAAATTACATCTCTGTGGCCTCTAATCGACTTTTTCTTTTGTTTGTCTACCGTACATGATATTTTGTTTCGACAAAAAGATAATAACCTAGAATAGATATTATAGTATAATGACACTTAGAAAGTTATTGTTGATATTACATATGATATACTACTTACAGTAAATTGGATTAGTAGACGTATACTTTGTTTGATACCGTGAAATGTTTTATAGAATATATAGTCCATGAGTTATTCCAGAAAATGGTTGGGCATTCTAATTTTTACATTTCTAGACTACACATTACAAAGTTATTTCATTTGACTTGTTACACAGTTTTAGTGAACGAACCTGAGTAGTACTTGGAGAGTAATTACTGGGAATAACTTCCTGTGAAATCTCAGTTTATTATGAAAATACCATTGGTCATGCACCTTGAGATGAGTTTATAGAACTGGCGTCTCTAACTCTAGTCTGTAATTGATAGACGATATGATCTGTACTGTCGATTAAAAAAAAAGTGGCATGGTAACAGCTTTACGTGGTAATTAACAAAACAGAAGTCGACGTTTCGGCCAAGTATGGAACAACAAACGATAATCCATATATATATATATATATATATATATATATATATATATATATATATATATATATTTATATATAAGGATATGTACAGAAATGAAAACTACAGAAAACTACAGGACGACAATATGCTAGATACTCAATAATGGACATAAAGTAGGGGCACTTCCATGTGGTCTAGATCGTGGTCAACTTCTGAATGAACTAAGATTAGGCGTGATGACCAACTATAAATCTCACTGACCAGGTGTTGTTAGGTGGGAGGACGAACTGGTTCTAAAGATAAGGGGAGGTGGGTACAAGATACATATAACTGTATATGTGTACAGCGAACAGATGTGTAAAAAAATCATGTGTACATCAGTAGCGTATACTTATTTTCGGGTCTGTGCTACAATAGAATTTGATTCTCGTGATGGTAGAAAAAATTTCTTTCTTCAGATGATGATGCGCATAACGTAGTTATAAATAGGTTAGGAATTTCCGGTTATCAAACATAGTTTCACTTTCACTTTCTGGCAGTTCTGATTGGCTAGAGCAAAAAATAACCCATAAAACAGCATTTTGTATAGGTAGCTCTCGCCGTATAATTGTGACGGGAATTTTTGAATGTCAATGTCATTAATTCTAAGTCGGAGAGAAGAAAACTGTACCGCTGCTTATTAGCGGTTTCATGTACTATCTTAGTTTAGGTTTCGTTCACAAACGTTATAGTGGCCAGAGGAAAACCTTGCTTAAATAAATGCAAATCAAAGCAAATAAAACATATTGGCCTACGAAATGTGTAACAGAATATTCGAAAATTTGTAATATAATTATGGAAAAAATATAATAAATTATCATTTACTTTTGTATTTCGTTAATATGTTCAGGTTACCGGCGGTAGCTGCGGTGGCATAGAGAATACGCCACTGGTGTACATAACCATTTATGCGTGCAGGCATAAATCCGTATGTATTGCCACAAAGAACAGAAAAGAAAACCCGAAGGTGTCTAAATGTGCCAATACATATGCAGATAAATATACATACACGAAAAGGTTCGGTAGCGCATGGGAGTAAAAAATGTGTGGTGGGTGTCCTATGTGTATGAGAGCGATATGTTCATGCCATGGGGGACAGCAAACCCAACTGGGCAATAAGGCGATTCTCAAGGGCGAACCGGCTACGATTACTTGAGTTACACGAGACAATGCCAGTAACTTGCATGTCAGGTTTACCACTATGGCCGGGGGGAGTTGAAATGGGCAGATACCGGAATGCCAGTCTTTTTCTCAACATCACGAAGATGCTCACAAAGTTTGTCACGCAAGCGTCTCAGACTCACCCACATACGTCATCTGGCAATGCTTACATATTATGGCGCATATGATATTACGTGTCACACAAGTAAACCCCTTTTTGATTTCGAATCGCTTATTAGGGATCAAGGCCGAATAAGTGCAGAGAACGTAGTCACAAGTTCAGCAAACTCGACGTCCACAGCGGACAGTACCAAGGTGTTTGTGGTTTGAGCGGGGGAGATGGCTCGTGACAAGAATGTCTCTCAAACTCCTGTCGCGTTTGAAGGCTACCAATGGAGGATCACTGAAAAGTAGGCGGGTAGTGGGATCTGAGTGGATAATGGAGCGATACCGGTTAAGGATCCTCACCGCAGCCAAGTTGTGAAGGTGGTAGGTGAGAGTAAATATGGTTCTATCAGAGGAACGGCGGGTGGATGGGTTGAGTGCCACCGGACGGGAAATATCGAGAGAAGATTGGAGAACTGAGTTAGGATAGAGACGACGGCTAAAGAAACTTTGTTGTTGTTTGTTGTTCCAGCTGAAGGCCTAATTGGCCGAAACGTCGACTTTTGTTTTGTTATTATCACGGAAATATGTTGCCATACCACGCTTTTTCTCCTTTTTTTTTAAATCGTCATTACGATCAGCTTTATATCAGATTCGCATCTCTATGCATCTTGGTGCCTTCACCTCATGATCTATACTGAAACGGTTACCAGATTAGAAGTATGAACACCAGGAACATCTATGGCTTGGCTCACTTGGACATTACTGCTTGTCTGCTTCTTGGAGACTGGACTCCAGTCAAGACCCCGAGCTGACCATTACTTGGATTGACTTTCTTAGACTAAACACTTAGTAGACGCCACACTAAACCGCAACATGCATGTATAAAACATACCAATTTTTACTCTACGGGATTTGAAAAAGAAACAATATAGAATGTGCAAAGTTCGACACATAACGATCAGATGTCGGCGAGATTCAGTAACATTTTCGCAGCAAAATCGTGACAATTGACTGAAGAGTACACGATGCATTCTAGGATTTGCAAGCGAAAATGGTCGTGTAGTGAATTTTAAAATACGGATATATTTAAATAAAAACAACGGCAATTATTTTTTTTTTAATAGAAAAAAAACATTCCGGCCACTGCCAGTGTCCGATTGTTGCAACTGTAAATGGCCACCGATCATTGCCAGTGTCCGATTGTTGCAACAGTAAATGGCCACCGATCATTGCCAGTGTCCGATTGTTGCAACAGTAAATGGCCACCGATCATTGCCAGTGTCCGATTGTTGCAACAGTAAATGGCCACCGATCATTGCCAGTGTCCGATTGTTGCAACAGTAAATGGCCGCCGATCATTGGCAGTGTCCGATTGTTGCAACAGTAAGTGGCCACCGATCATTGGCAGTGTTCGATTGTTGCAACAGTAAGTGGCCACCGATCATTGGCAGTGTCCGATTGTTGCAACAGTAAGTGGCCCCCGAACATTACCAGTGTCCGATTGTTGCAACAGTAAGTGGCCCCCGAACATTACCAGTGTCCGATTGTTGCAACAGTAAGTGACCACTGATCATTACCAGTGTCCGATTGTTGCAACAGTAAGTGGCCCCCGATCATTACCAGTGTCCGATTATTGCAACAGTAAGTGGCCCCCGAACATTACCAGTGTCCGATTGTTGCAACAGTACGTGACCACAGATCACTGCCAGTAGTTGATTGTCTACTAAGGGTTTATACAAACATAGATCAACAAGACCATACGATATGTCAAATAAGGAAGCAACTGATTGTTCTATAAACATCGCACAGCCAGATTGGTCTTTGTGACCATTCTCGGTTACCTCAGTGTCTGTTTCATTAGAAAAGTCTAGATATACATTTTACACGAAACAACAAACCATGTCCATGCATGAATCACAATGTTCCAATTGCCTAATCATTTACACCTCATCTCTTTAACCAAATGGAAGAATAAACAATTTTAATTAACCATACTCCGTCCCTAAACTAATTAACTCTAAACTGTATCAACAGGTGGTGTCTATCGCTATTCTATCACATAGCTAATTGTGAATCATCATCCTCATGTGCCATATCGAATGGTGTAGGCAATCATGTCCTTCCACAATCTTCTATCCACAGTGCATCGTATCAGTTCTGTTATTGACTGTTTTCCATGCCATGACACCAAACTACCCAGAATGTTATCTCTTTGTCGTCCGCGATCTCTCTTTCCTTTTATTTTGCCATTTGTAACCCACAACTTTCTTTTTCCCATGATGAGCACGAAAAATGATGATTGCTTCTTTCTGATGTTTATTAGGAGCTCCCTTTTTGTGTTGGCGTTTTTGAGAACTTCCTCGTTGGTCTTTTTACCTGTCCAGGGAATTGTCAACATTCCATCTGATGTTATTATTGTGCCCAAGTATTTCAGACGTTACACTTGTTTAAAATGTTTCCTGTTTATTTTTATGCTGCATGATGGTGACGATTGTTTCTTCGATATGACCATTACTTCTGTTTTCTTACTATTCAGACTGAGACCTTTCATGTTGCTTTCTTTTAATATTATGTCTATCATTTCTTGCTGTTAATTCTCTGTCTCTGCTATTACGATTGTAAATATCTTTACGATTTGGCGTCTTCCCTCTGCATTATGTTAGCACACCGAAATCCGGATAATTGAGACTCAAATGAATATCTTCTCACTCTCTTTCTCTCTCACTCTCTCTCTCTCTCTCACTCTTTCTATCTCTCTCTCTTTCTTTCTTCTCTCTCTCTCTCTCTCTCTCTCTCTCTCTCTCTCTCTCACCCTTCTCAGTGTAGCATATTAAAAAAAAATATGCTCTACATTAACCACTCGTCTGACTGTCTTAATCTACTTCTTGAGAATCCATCTATTTATTGTTTCAATCAGTAATATGACCTATGGTTTGTTTATATATAGGTATTGGTATCTAGTCATTCAAACATGTCATGTGCTGGATGACTTTGTCTGGGAGTTGTTTGTCAATATCTTCTACCTTGTGAGCTCCCAGTGGAGCATAGGTCTTCGACAAACACTTTCCAAGGGACTCTTTTTTTTTTTTGCCATTCTTTTAAGATCGTTCCATGTCTTTCCCATCATCTTCATCTCTGCTTCTATCTGTCTTCTCCAAGAATTCCTTGGTCTTCCTCTTTGTCTTTTCCTTCCTGGTAGACAAAGGGTGAGTCGGCAACCCGGACTCCTTACGGCTTTCTCCGGCTTGCGTCATACGTCTTTTAGACACAGAGCCTTTATCTTTCCTCGATGGCGGATTTACTTTTTCTCTCTTTGAATTGTATATGTTTGTGAAGTTTTTTTCGGCTTATTTTTTTACAGTTTGGGATAGCCAGTCCCATGCCTAACTCTCCTTTCTCGCCTATTACGAACATGCCTGGTAGGGTACAGCGCCGCTATTCTTTACTCCCCTTTCGGGCCCCGGCAGCGCACGGGCGTGTTTGTCAATATGCTTTCTAGTTATTTAAATTCCTCCACTTGTTTAATTTGTATGCATCTATCACTATGTTCATATTCTGTTTCTCTTTGCGATATTCATGACTTCTTGCTGTTAAATCTAGTTAAGTGTTCTTTTAGGTCTCCTATTTGTCCAAGTACTAACACTTGACCACCTTCTAATTAAAGCTCGTTAACTCTTTCCGTATGTTTTGAGACATCATGCGCCATGCCGATTTCGGCCATGTACGTTTAGCCGCACAGTGCGTCACTATCAATTTGATTAGTGTAAACTGCCATCAAACCATATTCTTTTAATATGTCTTCTATCATCTTGGTATTGGTGAAATCTAATTACCTGATTAATTATCTAAAAATTAATACATAAAATGGTAATGTAAGATACATATAAACATGTAGATTTATATTTTAAAAGATGAAAAATTATGTCTCTGAAATCTCTACCGCTAAACTGATAAAAATCGTCTGTACTGAAAGAGTTACTCCCCCTGTCTCCGATAGCTTGGCTAACTTTCATATATAGTCCAAGTTGTTAATAAACAATATAGCAGATTGTAAGCACCCGTGTTTTACTCCAGTTCTAACTTTCAAGTTATCACTGAGCAGCTGCTGCTGTTGTAGAGACATTCACATAGGGTTAGTTAATTTTTGGCTTCCTCCGTATGCAGTTAGCATATCCTATATTTGTTCTATATTTAAGAAAAAAATGTAAACAATCAGAACATTTTTCTGGTAGTACTCAGTACCGATAACTTTGTTCTATTAAAATTCAAATTTATTGACAGTAAAAATATACACTCTCTGCTGTCAAGGCATCCATTGCCAATCTGTGCGATGTGTCATAAGTGTGAATCTATTGCGTCAGCGTGTCAGTGACCACCTGCGTTCAAATGTTTTTTAAAAAAAAGCATACTTCCCCCGTATTCCCATTTCAACCTAATAATTATCCATAAACTATCTTTGTTAAACTGCTTTCAATTTCGATGTATTTAGTAGTTAGCACGAAACCGAAAACAGGAAGCATTTTTCGTTTCCAGTATCTTCCAAAATAATGTAATCCGTTATGGGTCAGCGGACAATTGATGTTAATAGTTCTTGTGAGTTGAGTTAATATAAGTATAAGCTCTTTTATCGTTGTACAAAATGAGTAAAACAAGTAGTTACTTTAAGCCATTGAGTAACAAAATGAAGCCTGTAGAAGCAGACATTGTGGAGTCTTCCCGTGAGTTTGTGAAACATAAAACTAGAACCTAAATTACGTCTAGTCAAAAGGATCATGAAATCAAGTAAGAAGATCCATATTAAAAAAAAGTAAAGTACCCCCGTCACGCCAAGTGGCGTATAGGGAAATATGGTGTTAGTGACCCTATATTTTACAGACCTTCAGCATATGATTTTTGAGGTAATGGGGTCGGTATTACGCCCGTGCTGCTTTACTTCCCCAGAAAAAAAATCAGGTACCCATTTAAGGCTGGGTGAACCCGGAAGTCGTCGGTTGGGATCGAACCCTACCCCTTGTCCTTTGTAGTCCAGTTCACTAACCACTGAGTTATCGCGGCTCCCGAAGATCCATGTGCTCAACGGAAATCACATTCTGGTAAAGACTGGGTACCAATGATCAACACTTTGGAAGAAGAAAATTATTTTTGCTACAGAAACGAGTGGATTTATGTCAAGAATATAATGTCGGGCTGTAAAGTGGGTCGTGATGTCGTCAATCTTGCACTCAATAAATAGAAGGGAAGAAAAATGTATGTGGAGTGTGCAAATTGTAGAGTATGTCATTTTGGGAGAATCCAGACACAATAGCTAATGTTAAAAGAAAGAAGACTTACGACCATAAAAAGAGCGTAGCGCACAAAGCATGTAGAAAAATCAAATCTGAAGCTTAACACGAAAGCAATACAAACTGTTTTCATAAATATGTTGTCTCGTAGCAAAGATATTACAGGAAACGTGTTTTGAACTGCTTACAAAGTTGTGAAGAAAAATCAAATATTCAACCACTTTGAAGATGAAATAAATTTAAGTGAAAATAAAGTTCTAGAGGTGGGATTCATTCTACATTCAGTAAATGTATGGATTATCATTGTGGGCCATATCGCAAATAAAATGAGAAAAACATTAATAGACAATATTGCGATCACCAAAATGAATATGGCTTTACTTCTTGATGAATCGACAACGGTGAGCAAAATATTGATTATTATTGTTGTTCCAGTTGTTCTTTATGACCTTTCGGCTCCTGTGAGTCTTTAACTAGATTTAATCGAATCACATGAAACTGTTAGAGGAATTCTAAACTCTTGTATCAGCCATCTTGGTTGTTTAGAATTGTCTGCAGATTACTTAAAGGAGTATTTATTGTCTGTAACTTGTGAGTGTGCAGTGGTGATATCCACAGGTGTACGTAACGGTGTAAGGGAGCTAATGCAAGTGAAGTTTCCTGGTGTTATTTTCTAACATTGTGCTAGCCATCGCCTTGAACTGTCTGTTGGTGACACAGTGAACAATGTAGCAGGTGTGAATCGCTTTACTAATTTCATGGACAAACTTTACGTGACTTATCATGATTCACCAATACAAAGTGAGGAAACTACGGGAACGTGCAGCCACTCTAGAACTTTTGACTATTGGAAACTACTGAACGTTGACATACTTTTTAATACTCTCTGGTTTACATCTAGCTTTGGCGCTGAGTATGTGGTGTGGTAGGACTTTGAGGACATCATCTATCACTTTCAGAAGGCAAAAGAAGACAGCAGAAGAAGCAATGCAGATCGCTGTCTTTACGGGGTTCTTTTAATAAAAAAAAATTACGTCATGCGAATGTCTTCTTGATATGTGTCCTATTGTGATCCTCTCCAAGAACTTAGCGAACTAAGTCAAGATTTGAAAGAAAGAAATGTTGATTTGTATAAAGGAGAAAGGAACATTAAGAATAAGGTTCAACCTTTTGAGGAAGGAATTGAAAATCATGGTCCATACAATAGTTTGTCTCTTGAAAGTCAAAAGAAAGTGAAGTTCAAAAGGAATTGAACTCCGTACACATTATAGGGACGGTCCTTCTAGCGTGTCTGAAACTATAAAACCGAGTGGCAAACTAACATGAGGTACATTTCAATAGTAGTTTTTGCTTTCTTTATACCTGTTCCTTGAAATTTAAAGAGGAAAAAATATGGTAATGTAAAATCTATAATTCAATATGTGTAACCAGTATATATATATATATATATAATTAATTCATTGAGTGCCGTCTCCGCAACGAATGTTAGCTAGCATGGAGCGCCATCCCACTATATCTCTTGCTTTGATGGTGCAGATTGTCATAGGTTGACTTGTCCATCTGATGATATTACTAGTCCATGTTAGTCTTGATCTGCCACTGCCTCGTTTAAGTTGTATTTTCCATTCCAATATTACTTTTATTAGGCTGTATATATATATATATATATATATATATATATGTAACATATTCAGGGAAAAAAAAAACACCCCAATAGTCACTCCACCGTGAATTTTATTTCACTGAGTGCTCATTATTTAATCCAAGTTATTCAAACGGATCTCTATTTAGGGGCATTTTGTTGTAAACGGAAGGATAAAAGGATGTAAATAATGGGGCTTGAAACGAAGATAAATGAAAGATAAATTCTGAAGGAGCATCATATCAATATTAATAGTTAGATTTTATTTCATTTAGCCGCAATACCACTTTTCCAATAAAAATACACCTGGACACATTCACATATATAATACACTTCATGTTAAAATGTCATTGTTTCCATTGTACAGTGGACTTAGCCAATAGCGACAAAGTTAACAAAGGAGACACGGCGCTGACATTTGTAACTGATGGCGATGAAAGCACGTGTCTTGGACCATCGAGCTTTGTCCTTGCTGTGACCTGGTCTGTTCCCTATCTTACTTCATGGATCCGTGTCCATGTCAACGATCCCAGTAAGTGCACACACATTTAGAAGAACACATTTGAAATACGATATGACACTAAACTGAGTACACCACAAACGTATAGCTTGTATAATCATGTACTAATTGAAATGTGTTCTATCTACAGGTAAACAATATATTTGCAGTAGCCGCTCATAGACCTTTGTAGTCATCCAGAAATGTATTTGTTTTTGAGTCCAAGAACAATAAGAAAATAACCACTACTGAGATGCAATTTGTTAGACGCATGACAGAAAACAATCTGAAAGATAAGATAATGAAGTACTGAGATAAGAATAAAACCTACCATAACATATTTAAGGAAACAACAAATAAAATGTTTTGGCCACGTGATGAAGCAGACAAGTCAAGACACAACAACAAAGAGTTTTCAATAAACGTTGCGAGAATACCAGACCCAAGGGCCGAACGATGGATTGATGGAATATTGGAAACACCATAAAACATAACAGCAGCAGAGGCGAACAGAATATGTACCGCATATTATATATGCATTCGATGCTAAAAGGTAAATGAAGATGGAAATAGGAGGAAGAAGAGAAAGGTATTGTCGTCTTAATAAGCGATATTTGTTTTTTTTTGTCCGGATACAACCAACTTAAATATGACATTTTGGGCCCTAGATTGCCTCCTCTATCCTACTGGAACCTGTTCTGATAGACAGTTTAGTATTTACTCAAAATTGCCACAGAAGGTGTTTGCAAAGCTACCAATGGAGTGTGATCATGATCTTACTTTTAAGTCAATGACTTATTCTGTACACAGTCATTTATGGGTCGTAGTCCCTTTCAGCCGATGCATTGGCATGTGTCTTGGTCCCACAGTAGGTGTCATAGTGAAAGTGTGAGATGGCTCTTATGTTTGGAAAAAGTATGGTTGCACAGTAATTGTTGAGTGGTAACATGTTGTATAAGTAATAATGATTATACTATTGATAGTGGTTCCTGTAGCAATAATTAGTTGAAGTTGTTTTAGTTATACTTGAAGCAATAGTTGTCACTGCAGAATCATCCATCATCATCAAGTACCGGGCCTGCTGGCGTAGGTGATCATGTCTCTATATAACTTTTGATCTCGACAGTCATTTATCATTTCTGTTGTTGACCTTCTGTCAAGCCATTCTCGTAAGTCGTCTGGTATTCTTTCTCTTTCCCTCTATCTCTTCGTCCCTGAATTGTCGCAGTTGTTATAATATATTCTAGCTGTTCCTTTCTCATTACATAACCAGAAACTGATGATTGTTTCTTCCTAATATTGGATATTAGCTCTCGTTTTCCTTTGGACTCTTTCAGAACGTTCTCATTACTCTTTTTAGCTGGCCATGGTATTCTCAACATTCTTCTGTAAAACCACATTTCTACAGATTCCAGTCTGTTGTCCTACTGTCCATGAATCACAGCTATATGTTAAGGCTGGCTCTACATTACATTTAAGAACTCTTTTTTTTTATTTCTAGTGTCAAAAATGAATTGCATAGTATCTTCCTCACATTTTGGAAAGCTGCTTTTGTCTGAGCCATTCTGCATCTCACCTCTGTTGTACATCTACAGTATGAGGTTAACAATGTTCCCAGCTATTTAAATTCATTTACCTGCTTTAATATTGTTCCACTTATTTTTCTTGTGCGCTGAGGTGATGTAGTTTTCTTTGTTATTGCCATTTACGTGTCTTTTTGCTATTAAGGCTGAGTCCTATATTTTTGCTTTCTTTCATTATAACATTTATTTATCACATTTTCACTCTTAGCGATTAAGACTGTATCATCAGCATACTTTAGCGTATTTATGTTATGACCTCCGATTGTTATTCCAGGCATGTCCCATATGGATCTTCAAATAATCTCACTATACATATAAATTAGTGGATCTGCACTGTAGATAGAAGATTGTGGAATGACATGATCGCCTACGCCAACATATATGATACATGATGATGATGATACATAAAAAATAAATTTGATGACAGCTCCCAACTTCTGGTTCAATGAAAGAAAATCCTGGTAATCACCTGGTATTTGTTGAAGCTGAGATTAGAAAGTTAGCTCCAAACTTCTGGTTCAATGAAAGAAAATCAATTCCTTGTTTTCGTGAATATCTTCATAAATATAAATTGCTAGACATACCACTTGCTCTCAAGTACACTTTCGACACAAGAGAAGTAACTTTCAGTAAATGTAAAGTGGGTAGAGATGACTAGGGTATATCAGAGGATATCTTAAATGTGTGGAAGTTACTGTAAAATCTTCACGGTGAGTAACGGTACTTATTCCCCCATACACAAGTACTGTGTTTATAGATATAAGTTCAATTCTTGTAAATATGTCGAGGGCTGCTCTAGGTTGTTATACTGCTGTTGATACACAGATCAAGAAGTTATGTAGCGACCACAAGGGTATACAAGAGGATATGTTAAAAGTGTGAAGTAGATATAATATCTTCAGGTTGATTACCAGTACTTTCTTTTCCAGAAAAAGCACATCTTAAAAGCATTTATATATATGTAATTATTTATAATGAAATCTTCAGATGTTGTTAATCACTAATTTCCAACCTTCGACAGAGCAACTGAGAAATTTAAATTTCATGTACACGAATGAGAGTAATTCCCGGTATTCCATACATTTCAATGTAAACAAAGGGGTGATAAATGGCACTCAAATGGATGTCTACTTTGACATGAAATACACGACTAAACAAATTGTTATATCAGGCCAGGGTGTCCCGTCGTTGTGCTCAGTTTACATCAGTGGAGGTAAGGTCATCACACAGCGCTACAATACTTTATCTAAAAGCTTCAGTTTAACAATAATCTTCTAATTGTTATAACATTTATTGGTGAAGATGTCTTTTACTAGAAACTCAAGCAATAATGTTTTTTTGTTTAAAGCAAGGTTTATTTGTTTGAATTACTGCATGTTTTTTTAATTGAAATGTGATAAAAACAATAATATATTCATTTGATATGTACAATAATATATTATAATTTGATAAATGTAATATCCGTTATAACAGAAATGGAATCCAGTGGTCACTGACCAAACAACTTGATGATGATGATTTAGAATTTGCTGATGATACAGCTCTCCTATCACACAATCATGAACAGATGCAAGATAAAATGAGCGTACTTGATGAGAGATCACAACAGATGGTACTGAAAATAAATAGATATAAGAGATAAGACTAAAATTATCAGAATTAATGCAGTTAAAAATAACCAAATACAAATAAGATAAATTCCTCTACTAGACGTACAATATTACATATATCTGGGCAGTAATATAGACAAAGAGGGAAGAACAAAAAATGATACCAAAATAAGGATATCAAAAGCAAGACGAGCACTTGTTGCACTGGGAAATTAATGGAAGTGCAAAGAAATTAGGTTAAATACTAAAATAAAAATGTTCAACTCCAATGTTAAGTAAATCCTAGTATATGGTTGTGAAATATGGAGAACAACTAAAATGACAATCATTAAGATACAGACTTTCATTAAGGGATGCTTACGCAGAATAAAAGGATGGAAATGGCAGGACAAAATCACTAACATAGAATTATGGAAATGTACCAGTCAAATAACAGTGGATATAGAGATACAGCGAAAACGATAGCGCTGCATAAGACCACTACGGAAGCCAACAGAGAGTATTACACAACATGCCCTTTTTTGGAATCCCCGGAGAAAAAGACAAAGAGGAAGACCAAGGAATTCTTGGATAAGACAGATAAAAGCAGACATAAAGATGATAGGGAATACATGGAACATCTTAAAAGAATTGCAAGAAACAGAACGACTTGGAAAGTGTTTGTTGAAGACCTTTGCTCCACAGGGAGCTGACAGGTAGAAGTAGAAGAATATCCGTTATTTATATACATATATTCCTATATACGGAGTTAGCGGGGTAGAGTTCTGCCCTACCAAAGGAGGGGTAAGAAATATCCTTTTCTCCGCTAGTCTTCGGGACACCCTTGGATATGGTGAAGCTCCCGTTTAGCCCCCCTCAGGGTTATGTGAAGCCACTGGAGCAGTTGGTGGATGGTGTTGCAGGAGCAGTCGACAAGTAGTGGCTGTTTCATTCCCTACTCCGCGATGGCAGGAAGAGGATCTCATGTATAATGGCTGCGATCTCCGACTAGTACAGTCACTACCAAGAAGGAAAGGAATGGCAAACTACCTTCTTATGTTGTCTAGAATAATCATGTTAGAAGACAACTTACTATCTACAACTAACGACGTTAATGAGGACTCCACATCCACCTCGTCCGGTAGGGAGCGTGTGCTACATTTGACACCTGATCGTCATCAACCTACAGTATTCAAGATCAAAAATAAAGAGACACTAACAATAGGAACTTGAAACATTAGATCAGCATTCCAAGTTGGCAAACTAGAAAACATCAGCCAAGAAATGAAGAGAATGACACTGAACATATTGGAACTATGTGGAACGAGATAGAAAGGAACAGGGTTATTACAACGCGACAGTGGAAATGTAATTTACTTTGGGGGAACCATACATGAAAGAGGGGTAGGCATCATGCTAGATAGAGAAAGAAGCAAAACAGTGAAATGATTTTGGCCAGTATCAGATAGAATTCTGCTAGTAAAATTGAGAGGTAAAACCAATGGATATCAACATAATTCAAGCTTATGCACCAACAAGTAATAACGAAGTAGAAGACCATTGGCACGTTTTACGAGCTAGAGGCGACCATGGAACAATGTAAATCCCAAGAAATAAATATTACATTTGGGGATTTCAATGCAAAGGTAGGAACAGCTAAAGTGCAAAATGTGACTTGG
Source organism: Megaustenia siamemsis (assembly GCA_032433765.1). Lineage (NCBI taxonomy): Eukaryota > Metazoa > Mollusca > Gastropoda > Stylommatophora > Ariophantidae > Megaustenia > Megaustenia siamemsis. The sequence goes on from JAVIAB010000041.1 coordinate 14,170,961, forward strand.
GGACATGGCCTTGGAGAGACGAATGACAGAGGGAATAGGTTGATAGATTGGGCAAAGACACATGAAATGATTATAGGTAACGACTGTTTCAAGGATTTCCGTTTTCAAGATAGTGCATCTAGCCCACGTTCTCTCGATCGCTGCAGACAGTGCATTCGGGGTCTGATTAAATTAGTTTCTCCATTGCACTTTTCTGCGTTAAAGTCAAAATGATGATCTACTTATTACATCAGCGCCGATAAAGCGGAGTCGTACGCCGGCAATATTTCCTTCTCGACAAATCAAGTGTTGTGAATGCGACCTTCCACCTTCGAGACTTGAACTGCGCTTTACGTCACATTGGTGCTGTTCATGACCCTTGTTGGTTTTGCTTGACGCACGTTATTTACATGTTACTCATTAATGTGAACTGCTTCGTCAGCCGCTGTTTTATCTCTTTAGGGAATTTGCACCGTGTTTTGTTCGTCGTAGGCTGCATTCACTAGAGTAATAAGGGATCTAAAGGTCGCGTCATTGTGGTGTGTGCTACGTCATTGTAATGGTTTATCGTATATCACTAGACCGGCCTTACGCTAATCTTACGGCCTGTTGTTTGGTGTGTTATGGGGATAATCTGACGACCAACTGTGTGTTTATATGTTCGGAATTGGAGTCAACAACGATGGCCTAACATCATCAGGTGCTATACATTTAAAAAAAAAATGACGATCATCATTTTCAGGAGGACGTGAACTTCCGGTATATGGTTGATAGGCGGCAAGAACCATTAAAGGATATTCATGAAAAGTGTCCCTTGTTGCAGTTTCCTCATATTCCAAATCCGGCTTGTTGTAGAAGCTACTGAGTTAAGTGCTCTGTGCACACCGTGTGCTGTGTGTCTCATCCGTTTTGATCATATTTCGATTGTCCAATTGTTTACGATGAATGATGATATCGTATGGCAGGGAACAGTTGGTTGTGTTCACTTTCTACGCGGTTTCTCCTTATGTCTTTTGACGTGTGCTGAGACTACTACGATGGGGACTACAGTTACCTTTCTTTGTTTGGGAGATGATATATGAATTCGGATGATTACGCTGACACGGGCGGTTGAGCAATTATGGATTGTAATTCGTTTGCAGTGATACCGGGGCCTTCCATAACCAAATAACCTGGTTCAAATAACACACTAGGCGTCTATGGCCATGGCAAAGCCCAGGCAAAAAATTACACAGTCAAATTGATTTTACACTGCTACAGAGTAGATTCAGGAATGGGCTAACATTTGTTATAACAAGGACAGGAGCAGATTGCAATAGTGACCATGTACCAGTAGTTAGAAATATAGGAGTAAAATGACACAGCAATCCCCAAGAAATATAAAATTATAACTAGATATGTTTAATGTAGATAGACAGGTGAGTGATAAGTACAATACGATAGTACAAAATACATACAATGCTAGTGAGAAAATTCAGGGCATCGATGAACAGTGGGAAATGCTCAAACAATCGATTCAACAAACATGAAAAGAAGTAATCTATCTATCTATCTATCTATTGACTTTTCGAGCCGTAGCCGGCCCATAGGGCGTAGACCAAGATACTCCCTCTCTCAAAAGAGGCAATACCGGTGACTAAAAGAATCATCATAAAGAAATGGATGACAAAAGAAATATTATAACTAATGGACATAATACGAAAACATAAGAAATAAGAACGGACAAATAACATATTGCACAAAGAGATCCAAAACAAATGCAGAGAAGCAAAGGAAGGATGGTTAAAGCACAATTGTGAACTGCAACAAAAGAAAGACTCAAAATATATGCATAATCAATTAAATGAATTAACAGGAAGAAAAGAAGTCAAAGTTTCAGGATGTGTTAAGTCAAAGTAAGGAAATATAATAATGGGACAGGAGAAGACAATTAGAAAGATGGACTGAATATATCGGTCAACTCTATGATGATAAAAGACCAAAGCTAAACAATTCCAACAAAGACACAGGACCACCAATAATGCAGAGTGAAGTGGAGGAGGCAATTCAACACATGAAAAGAGGCAAAGCTCCAGGTCCCGACAATATAACAATCGAAGAGATAAATGCATTAGGAGAGTTGGGAGTACCAGTCATAACAAAATTACTCAATGACATATATAACACTGGACACATACCCGAAGATCTACTAAAATCTATCTTTGTAGCCATACCGAAGAGGTAAGGCGCCACTGATTGTGAAGACCATCGCACTATTAGTCTCATGAGCCATATGACTAAAATATTAGCAAGAATAATCATGAGACGTGTAAGGAACAAAAAAAAACAGAAATAAGTGAGGAACAATGTGGATTTGTGGAAGGAAAGGGCACCAATAATGCAATACACATCTTAATAACATTGATAAAAAGATATATATAGGTAAAGCAAGATCTATATATGTGGTTTATAAACTACACATACGCATTTGACAAAGTAAAGCATGTGGAAATAATCAATATGCTGGAGAAATACAACATTGATGACAAGGATCTGCGAATCATAATTAAAAAAAGCATGCACAGGCAACAAACATAAGCTTTACGAATTAGCAACCAAACTGGACAATTCCAATATTTAAAACAAGGAGTTAGACAAGGTTGTGTTCTGTCGCCGGATTTGTTTTCGCTATAAAGCGAGCATATTATGAGATGAATAGTAGACAAAAATGGAATTGAAGTCAACGGTCACAGCATAAATAATGTGCGATATGCAAATGACACAGTCTTAATAGCAGAGACAGAGAATGAACTACAACAATTATAGACATAATAGTAAAAGAAAGCAACAAAAAAGGTCTCAGTCTGAATAGTAAGAAGCAGAAGTAATAACCATATCAAAGAAACAATCATCACCATCATGCAACATAAAAAATAAACAGGGAAAATTTGAAACAAGTGCAACGCGTCAAATACTTGGGCACAATAATAATATCAGAAGGAATATGCACCACAGAAATAAAAATCAGAATAGCTCAGGCCAAAATAGCATTTCATAAAATGAAAAATATCTTATGCAACAAAACTATGTCAAGAGCAGTGAGAAAGAGAGTTCATCGGTGTTATATAGAACCAATTATGTCCTATCGAACTGAATCATAGACAGCAGACAGAAATGAAAACACGATTACAGGCCACAGAGATGAGATTTCTCAGAAGAATGTTGCAAGTTCCCTGCACAGCTAAAAAGACCAATGAAGAAATTCTGAAAGAGGCCAACACAAAAAAGGAACTCCTATAAAACAACATAAAGAAACAATCAACATTTTTTGGCCACATCACGAGAAGATGAAAGTTGGAATATTTGGTTACAACTGGCAAAAGAAACGGAAAGAGAGACCGCGGATGACAAAGAGAGAAAATACTGGATAGCCAGGTGTCATGACATGGAAAACAGTCAGAAACAGAACTGATACGATGCACTGTAGATAGAAGATTGTGGAAGGGCATGATCGCCTACGCCAACCGGTATGGCACATGAAGATGGTGAAGATATGCGGGGCCTGTACAAATTAAACCCGTACCAGTGGCTGTTTTACAACTATAGGTAAGGTGCATCGGCAGGTGTGACAGAACTAAGTAAACACTTGTTATTAAAGGAACATAGAATGAGTTTCAAAATGGCAGAGACGGAAGACGGAGTAAAGCTGAAGAGTAATGAAGCACAAGAGTACCTCATAAAACATCGCATTCAAGATCTTTTCAATAACTTGAAAGCACAGCTAATTTACAATCGACCAGACAATCCCAAACTTTTCTGATTGAAACATTGGAGAAGCCTCAAAAGGCAAGGTCATCAAAAGTAAACTATCCATGCCTGTTTGACGAATCCAATATTAAATCAGTGTTTGGCATGTTGGATCCAAATAACCATGGCTATGTCACACTCAAGCAGTATTACGAAGCCATGATCACTCTTGGATCTAGAGATTTTGAAACTACTCTATATGGTGCGGATATGGATCAGATTAATTTGGATACATTCACGCGAGAAGCGAGGACGTGAACTTCCGGTCAATATGGTGGATAGGCGGCAGGAACCATTGAAGGCTATGTATGAAATTGTTCCTTGTTACAGTTTCATCATATTCCAAGTACCGACATGTTGCAGGAGCTACTAAGTTAGATGCTCTCTGCACACCGTGAGCTGTTCGTTTGATCCGTTTTGATCATGTTTCCATATTCCAATTGTATACGATGAATGATGATATCATAAAACAGGGAACAGTTGGCTGTGTTCACTTTCTGTACGGTTTTGCCTTATGTCTTTTGGCGTGTGCTGAGACTGCTATGATGGGGACTACAGCTGCCTTTCTTTGTTTGGGAGATAAGATAGCAATTCGGATGATTCCATTGGCACGGACGGTTCAGGAATTATGGATTTTAATTCGTTTGCTATGATACCGGGGCCTTCCATAACCAAAGAACATAGAATGATGCCGAAATAAGGATACAAAAAAACATGACGATCTCTCATTGTACTGGGAAACACTTGGAAATTTTAAGAAATTAAGTTAAAAGCAAAAATAAAATGTTTAACTCCAATGTTAATTCAGTTCTGTTATATGGCTATGAAATATGGATAAATCAACAGTGACACAAAGATCTATACCTTCATTAATGGATGTTTGCGCAAAATAGAAGGATGAAAATAACAAGACAAAATCACTAACGTAGAATTATGGGAAGGTACCAGTCAAATACGAGTTGACATAGACAAGCGACGACGATGATGACGCTGGATCGGACACGCACTGCAGAAGTCAGCTGAGAGTATTACACGACAGCTCCCTTTTTTGAATATCCAGGGGACAAGACTAAGAGGAAGACCAAACAATACTTAGATACGGTAGGTGGAAGCAAAGATGAAGTGTATGGGGTAGACTTTAAAATATATATTTTTATGACAAGAAACGAACGGCCTAGGAATTGTTCGTTCAAGACCTATACTCCACACCAACTAAAAAGAAGTATAATAAAAATTGTTGTGACGCAAGTAGTCACCTACCAATCTTGCCATAGCTATTCTGAAACGCAACAAACTGTTTGGGTAGACGGCGGATGCCGTCCGAAAAAAAAGAGGCTTATGTTGCTCATTTTAACCATTTTATAACCGATGCCATCGGAGTTGAATTCTTGTCCCTATAGAGATTATGTAAGGGTCTGTACAAAAGCAAGTAACAAGTTTACAGATAGGGTTTTAGGATGGGTGTTGCAGGACTTCCTACCGTTTCCTTTACTAACGCTCCCTGCACATTGTTCGCGACATGTGAACGAGCAGTGCCGTGCAATAGAATTACTTCACACGAAAGCATGCCGGGTCTCTTGATGGCTGGATGCAGTTTGTGTAGTGTGTCTGTAGAGCGGATGGCATTTGTGGTCACACCAGTTTTTTTACATGGATTGTGCTTGCAAAAGTTAGATGAGACATCATCATTGCTGTTATATATGCCCACTTGGAACAGTTCGGACAGGTTTCATTTGAACATTCATATATATATATATATATGTGTGTGTGTGTGTGTATATACGTATACACTTTGTACACCCTGAGATGATTTCAAGATTAGAGACGCTCATTTCTAAACCTATCTGTCAGACTGTCTCCTGTCAATTGTCTACAACACATTTCATCTCGGTAGTTGTTTTTTTTATTCGTGTTGTCTTGAGTATAGAGTTAAGATTTGGTATTAATGGCCCATCGTTGGTATGGAGGTTAAGTTAGTGGATAAAAGGAAGTGACCAGTGCACATGAGGACTGAATAAATATTGTGATATTTATATAAGAATAAAATATTGATATCTCGTGTTTTTGTATTACTAATATAGATGCAATGTCATATTTTAATTTCTTTGTATGTTAGGCCGGAACGTAGCTCTGAAACAAGTGGTTATACAGTCAGTAGATGGTATACATAATCAAGAATCTGCTTCGTTCGCTGTTGATGGTAACACCAGACTTGTCAATGGGAAACGAATTTGCAGTCAGACGGTTGGAGACCTTCCCAACATGAACCTCACTTTCAAAAAAGAGATGACAGTATTTGGATTTACTTTGTACAACGTCAATGAAACATACAGTAAGTCATCGTCATCAAGTACTGGACCTGCTCGGGTAGGTGATCTTGTCTCTCCACAACTTTCGATAACGACAGTTATTTATCATTTCGGTTGTTGACTTTATGCCAAGTAATTCTCCTAAGCTATCTGGTATCCTTTTGCTTCCCTCTATCTCTTCGTCCCTCAATTTTCCCAGTTTTTACAATAAATATTGTGGCGATTCAGGATTGTACACAGAAAATACGACTGTTTGTTTTTTTTTTCTCCGTTGCTTTCCGTCGGTTTGTTTACAGTTGCCTCCGTTAGCCTTTGACTAAAAAGTCTCACCCATATGGCAGTGGGGTTGTTTTACTTCATTGTACTCTCCCTGTGCCTTTTACACTAAGTAGTAATTTTTTCCCCATCAAGTGAGGAACTAGCAGAATCAATGAAATAGTTATATATTTGCTGATTCATTCTTTTTATTGGTTCATTTACATCAATTATGTTAAATTTATTTTTAGAGATTTAACACGATCCAGGTCACAGAAGTCCTACAGAAGAAATTTAACACTATCCAGGTCACAGAAGTCCTACAGAAGAATTTAACACGATCCAGGTCACAGAAGTCCTACAGAAGAAATTTAACACGATCCAGGTCACAGAAGTCCTACAGAAGAAATTTAACACGATCCAGGTCACAGAAGTCCTACAGAAGAAATTTAACACGATCCAGGTCACAGAAGTCCTACAGAAGAAATTTAACACGATCCAGGTCACAGAAGTCCTATAGAAGAAATTTAACACGATCCAGGTCACAGAAGTCCTACAGAAAACTATGGAAGGTGAATTGTTGATAGAAATAAATAAAAGTGGATTGAGAATGAGAAATGTTTTCTTCTTTGCTTGACCATAAATCGTCGAAAAAAACTACATAGTCCCTCCACTTCGAGCGTCCAATGTCTTCCTTTTGAATTGTAACCCATGTTTTGTCTACGTCATCCATCTCTGTTTCTATTTTCCTTCAACACGTTATCTATGATCTGATTATCTTTTGTCTTATTTCTTCCAGTTCTCATTGGTCTGTATCTCTATAGTCTTATTTCTTCCAGTTCTCATTGGTCTGAGTCTCTATAGTCTTATTTCTTCCAGTTATCATTGGTCTGTATCTCTATAGTCTTATTTCTTCATTTATCATTGGTCTGTATCTCTATAGTCTTATTTCTTCATTTATCATTGGTCTGTATCTCTATAGTCTTATTTCTTCAAGTTAGCATTGGTCTGTATCTCTATAGTCTTATTTCTTCCAGTTATCATTGGTCTCTATCTCTATAGTCGTATTTCTTCAGGTTATCATTGGTCTGTATCTCTATAGTCATATTATATCCAGTTATCTTTGGTCTGTATCTCTATAGTCATATTTCTTCAAGTTATCATTGGTCTGTATCTCTATAGTCTTATTTCTTCAAGTTATCATTGGTCTGTATCTCTATAGTCTTATTTCTTCAAGTTATCATTGGTCTGTATCTCTATAGTCTTATTTCTTCAAGTTATCACTGGTCTGTATCTCTATAGTCTTATTTCTTCAAGTTATCACTGGTCTGTATCTCTATAGTCTTATTTCTTCAAGTTATCACTTTTCTGTATCTCTATAGTCTTATTTCTTCAAGTTATCACTGGTCCGTATCTCTATAGTCTTATTTCTTCAAGTTATCACTGGTCTGTATCTCTATAGTCTTATTTCTTCAAGTTATCACTGGTCTGTATCTCTATAGTCTTATTTCTTCAAGTTATCACTGGTCCGTATCTCTATAGTCTTATTTCTTCAAGTTATCACTGGTCTGTATCTCTATAGTCTTATTTCTTCAAGTTATCACTGGTCTGTATCTCTATAGTCTTATTTCTTCAAGTTATCACTGGTCTGTATCTCTATAGTCTTATTTCTTCAAGTTATCACTGGTCTGTATCTCTATAGTCTTATTTCTTCAAGTTATCACTGGTCTGTATCTCTATAGTCTTATTTCTTCAAGTTATCACTGGTCTGTATCTCTATAGTCTTATTTCTTCAAGTTATCACTGGTCTGTATCTCTATAGTCTTATTTCTTCCAGTTTTCCTTTGTATGACTCTCCGTCTACTTCATTCATCGAGTTAACGTTGTTCCTAAACAGCTTCAACTTCCTTCGACATATTATCTCTTATATCTCACTTCTCTCTCATAATTACTTCGACATATTATCTCTTATATCTCACTTCTCTCTCATAATTACTTCGACATATTATCTCTTATATCTCACTTCTCTCTCATAATTACTTCGACATATTATCTCTTATATCTCACTTCTCTCTCATAATTACTTCGACATATTATCTCTTATATCTCACTTCTCTCTCATAATTACTTCGACATATTATCTCTTATATCTCACTTCTCTCTCATAATTACTTCGACATATTATCTCTTATATCTCACTTCTCTCTCCTAATTACTTCGACATACTATCTCTTATATCTCACTTCTCTCTGTTAATTACTTCGATAAAGTATCTCTAATATCTCACTTCTCTCTCCTAATTACTTCGAAAAAGTATCTCTAATATCTCACGTCTCTCTCATAATTACTTCGACATATTATCTCTACTATCTCACTTCTCTCTCCTAATTACTTCGACAAATTGTCTCTAATATCTCACTTCTCTCTCCTAATTACTTCGACAAATTATCTCTTATATCTCTCTTCTCTCTCCTAATTACTTCGACAAATTGTCTCTAATATCTTTCTTCTCTCTCCTAATGACTTCGACAAATTATCTCGTATATCTCACTTCTCTCTCCTAATTACTTCGAAAATTGTCTCTTATATCTCACTTCTCTCTCCTAATTACTTCGACAAATTGTCTCTACTATCTCACTTCTCTCTCCTAATTACTTCGACAAATTGTCTCTTATATCTCACTTCTCTCTCCTAATTACTTCGACAAATTGTCTCTACTATCTCACTTCTCTCTCCTAATTACTTCGACATATTGTCTCTAATATCTCACTTCTCTCTCCTAATTACTTCGACAAGTTGCCCTTTACTTTAATTACTTCGACATATTATCTCTAATATCCCACTTCTCTCTCCTAATTACTTCGACAAGTTGTTCTTTGTCTCTAACCCTTTTCCCCCTACTTCCTTTGTAGTTATAATTTTCTGTTCCTCAATTTGACTTCCGTCTCAAGTCCACTGTTCGCAGGTCTTAGTATTGCTTCTGGATCTCTTCTGAACACATGGCCTATCCATATCCAACTTCATCATATTATCACTGTTAGCGTCTCCTCTTTGTTGCTCTTTTGAGAAGTTCTGCTGATTTTATTTATTAACAATATTATAAACAATTTTCCTCAGACAGGTTGTGTGAAATGATGACAGTCTCCATTTCTTCTGTTGTTCTCCCTCGTTCAGGCCCATATAGAAGCACCTAAAGTACACAACTCTCAGTTATCCTTAGTTTGACTTTTGTGTTGCACTGGGTGGACCTCCAAACGTTGTTTAGATTGTGACAAAAATATCACAGAATAAATAGAGGTCTAAAAAATGCATTCAAGATATACATTATATCGTGAGGGTGACATTCAAAGCTGTAAGTTTATATTATCTCTAATAATATATTATATTAATATAGTAACATCAAAACAAATAACAACAGGGCTAAAACTAAGACTAGGAAAATGTTACATCTTCTCAATATTCGTGTATGGTGCAGAAACGTGGGCATTAGACTAGAAAACAGAACAGAAAATTGAGGCCTTTGAAATGTGGATTTACAGAAGAATAGGTAGAATTGGATGGAAAAAAAAAAGAAAACAAACGAGAAAGTTTTAGGACGACTAAGGGTGAAAAAAGAACTACTAAACACAAGTAGAGCAAGACAAATGAAATTTTTTGGTCGTGTTAAAAGACACAACAGTCTAATAAAAGTAATATTAGAGGGGAAAATACTGGGTATTAGAGGCAGAGGCAGACCAAGACTTACATGGACGAGTAACATCAAAAGATGGACAAGTCAGCCTATGACAATCTGCACCATCAAAGCAAGAGACAGAGTGGAATGGCGCTCTATGGTAGCCAACCTTCGATGCGGAGAAGGCACCCAATGATGATGATGATGATGATGATGAAGTTTATATTGACTTTCGTTGTCCACTATTTCATATCCACTGCTTCTGAACAATGTTATGCTAATAGAACGCTTTTATAAAATATATATATATATATATATATACACGATTGTGAAATGAGATATTCATAAAATGTCAAACTGTTTTACTACTGCTGAAAATCATCATTGAGTATCGTCTCCGCATCGAAGGTTGGCTACCATGGGGCGCCATTCCACTCTGTCTCTTGCTTTGATGGTGCAGATTGCCATAGGCTGACTTGTCCATCTTTTGATGTTATTCGTCCATGTTAGTCTTGGTCTGCCTCCGCCACCTTGTATTTTCCCTTCTAATATTACTTTTATTAGACTGTTGTGTCTTTTAACATGACCAACAAATTGTATTTGTCTTGCTCTAATTGTGTTTAGTAGTTCTTTTTTCAATGTTTAGTTGTTTTAAATTTCCTCGTTTGTTTTCTTTTCTTTCCATCCAATTCTACCTATTCTTCTATAAAACCACATTTCAAAGGCTTCAATTTTCTGTTCTGTTTTCTGGTCTAATGTCCATGTTTCTGTGCCATACAGGAATATTGAGTAGATGTAACATGTTGCTATTCTTAGATTTAGCCTTGGTGTTATTTGTTTTGATGTTAGTATATTTTTCATGGCATTGAAATTACTTGTTGCCATTCCTATTTTTTATTTATTTCAGTTGTACATTTTCCGTCACTGTTTATAGTATGTCCCAGGTAGTTGTAGCGCTGGACTGTATCTAGATGGATTCCTTCAACTTTGATATTTAATTGTATTGTAGGTCTTGAAAATTTTCTTTGTTTATGATCATAGTTTTAGTCTTTTTGATATTCATATCTAGTCCATATTTTTTGCTTGTCATGTTTATTACATTAAGTAATTGTTATAGATCTTTAGGATTTTCTGCTAGTAGTACAGTCTCATAAGCATATCTTAGGTTATTGATTATCTTCCCATTAATGTTAAGACCTGGCATCTCATTGATGTTTTTAAAGATTTGTTCAATGTATAAATTGAACAAGCTTGGTGATAGGATGCATCCTTGTCTTACTCCTCTTTTTATATCAATGGGTGTAAAGTTCTCCTTGTTATATTTTATTATTGCTGTTTGCTCCCAGTACCAATTATATATCAGTCGTATGTCTGTACTGCTGAAATAACCTATCTGATATTATTTATCTCATTGATTCTCAAATCTTCATTCACGAGTTCAAATATTGCCATATCGCTGCCAGGATGGTGCATATACTCAAATGTATAATAGGCATATATAACATACTGTTTCGTGCTGGTCAATGTTTGAACCATTTTTTGATAGCAGGAGTGATTCATTACCCACTGTGTAACGGAATAAAAGATAGTGATGTAAGAGGCTAAGACGATTAAACATCTCCAGGCAGAACATAAGATTACTATCGCGCGCGGAAGAAAGATTGTATAAATGAGATAGGTGAACGGGAGCAGCCATGCGTGCAAAGAGAACAAAGTAGAGAGGCAAGGTCAAGGACGGGAATGGACTTGACAACGTAGTTAATTAAGATACGTGATGATTTAGTAAAACATTGATTGAAAGGGGATCAATGTGGCATGTAAGATAAGATGTTCCAGAAGTTTCAAGATTTGGACAGAATTAAGGAATGACGAGGGTTTTGCCAAATGGAGGCAAAGATCAAAGAATAAAGCAATCTAGTAAGGGATGCCGGAAGGGCATATATTGTGACGTTCGGAGGGAGCTCAACGCGCAAGAGCTTAGTTAGGCACCAGAAAGGTATTGAGCACAAAATAAGCAAAATAGAAGAGAGTAGGGTGTTAGGTATCTCTGCTAGATAATGCCGGAGACAGTGTAGTTGGGAATCAGACATTATTTAGATCCAAACCACCAAGGTGTTATTGAAGTTAAGAGGAGATATATTATGTGTGTGAGGGCACAATGTTAGGAGATGTGACATTAAATAGTATTATAAATGAAGATGAGGTATTCTGTGGATGAAGACATGATATCACATCTGATAGAACATCTTATCTGACGTGTGACATTAAGTAACTCTATGAATTAAGAAGTTATATATTATGTGTGTGAGGACACAATGTTAGGAGATGTGACATTAAATAGTCTTATAAATGAAGAATGTGATATTCTGTTGATGAAGATTTGATGTTATGAAGTGTGACATTAAGTAACTCTATGAATTAAGAAGTAATATATTCTGTGTGTGTGGACACAATGTTCGGAGGTGTGACATTAAATAGTCTTATAAATGAAGAATGTAATATTCTGTTGATGAAGATTTGATGTTATGAAGTGTGACATTAAGTAACTCTATGAATTAAGAAGTAATATATTCTGAGAATGCTGATCTGTGGTCAGACCATAAAGTGTGACGTTAGATTGTTTATACATGGAGACATGATATATCCGGACATGTTATGGCTCTATGCAATGTGATATGAAGTATTTTTATAAAATTGATTGTAATATGCTCATGGTGAATGGACAGTTGCATGACGCGAGAGAACTGTAAGTGGGAGGAGAGTATCGGAATCTCCTCAGTACTAGGGTGAGAATTGGAGCGGTCATCCACGCCGGCCCAGTGCTAATTATACAATAAGTGTGATGTCTAGTGGAGTATGTAAATAACGTCAGTTGGATGCGTTGTACAACCAAGGCTTGTTTGTTGATCTCAGTTCATCAATAGATGTTATATAAGGCTGCATCCAATGGGCCGTTTAGCCCCAGCCACGGGTATTGAGAAACACAACACGAAGGAACCACGAGGCACGACTAGTGGGAGCGAGGCTTCCTCACAACAACGGCAACGAACAAGTGAGCCTGAATCCCACAGACTTGAAACTGTTCCTTCCTTCCTTCCTTCCTTCCTTCCTTCCTTCCTTCCTTCCTTCCTTCCTTCCTTCCTTCCTTCCTTCCTTCCCTTCCTTCCTTCCTTCCTTCCTTCCTTCCTTCCTTCCTTCCTTCCTTCCTTCCTTCCTTCCTTCCTTCCTTCCTCCCTCCCTCCATAATCACTTCTTCCTTACGTTCTGACTTTCTTTCTTTCCTTCCTACTTTCTTTTGTTCCGTCCTTCCTCCCTCCCTTTCTTCATACCTTTTTTCCCATTTCTTTCCTTCATCCCTTCCTCCCTCCCTCGCTTACTTCCACCTCTCCCTCCCTTCCTTCTTCATTCCTACATTCCTTCCTACTTTACTTCTTCCCTTCCTTCCTCCTTTCCTTCCTCCCTCTGTTTCTTCATTCCTTTTCCGTCCTTTATTCCTTCATTCCTCCCTACATCTATCAATTTATCCCTCTTCTTTCTTTGATATTTCATTCTTCCTTCCTAGAACCCTTTCTCTTTACTTCCTTTATTCCATTGTCTTTCTACATTCGTTCCTTCCTTTTTCTTCCTTGATCACATCATCTCTTTTTTCCCTCCATCTCTCTTTTCCTTCATTTCTGTTATCGTACTTTCTTTGTTTCCATCCTTCCTCGCTCCTCACTTCCTCCCTCTCTCCCTCCGTTCCTTCCTTCCTTCCTTCCTTGCTTCCTTCCTTCATTCCAACCTTCCATTCTTCTTTCATTTACTGCTTCATTTTTTCATTTCATCTTTTCAATCTTTGTTTCCTTCATTTTTTCCCCTGTTTTTTTATTAATAATATATAATTGTTTTCCTTTTTTTATAGATTCACTTTTTATGTCACTTAAAGGACATATCCTAAGACTTTTCGACAAAAATCAAAAAGAGCTGCTTAGACACACAGATACTGAGCCAACTGTTTCTAAAGTGTACAATGTGCAACTAAATAGAATTGTTTCAGGTGTACACATGATTAATATTGAAGCTACGAAAATTGACGATAGAACCAGGTTTAAAATGCTAGCTGTTTGCGAACTTGAGGTATATGGAGGTATGTATTATATAACGATAAACAATTCCTTTTGCAACACATCACGGCTTAACTTATCTATTTAAGCTATAAATTGTATGCTATTTATAGTTCATGTCTCCAAAGTGCATGCCTACTTCAGTCTTTCTGTTAGTGGGAAGAGTGTTACGTCATTGGTTGGATGTAATGAAAGATACTGACGTCATAGCTCTATTCGGTGTGTCAGCGAAGCAGCAGGAGTTCAAGTTTCTAGGAAAACATTCTCCCAAGATGGTAGAATGGATAAATAAATGAACATTTGAAGCAGGAAGACAAAAGGAGTATTGGGATAGCTAGCTCTTCTTCTACGTCATAGGACCGTGACAATATGCACAAAGCAACATCTTATAGGTAGCATATGTATTCATATTGTATGTTACCATGCCCAAACATAGTACGCTTGCGAACATTTGTAAGGATGACCTGCAGAAACAAATTTATAAACGAGATTAAAATAAGGGCACACAAAATCAACAATACAAAAGACTGAATACAAATGCAGGGCACGAGTAGAGCTTCAGAGAACATGCTTAATAAAATAAAACAGTATGGATCAGCTAAACTAATATAAAGAGAATAAAAAACTACTTTGCAGTTTGTCTTGTCTTTCTATTAATTTAGTTGCTCCATACCTTGTGGTGTTGATTTTACATACAATTATATTAGATAGAGTTGGCATAGAACTAATGCTAAATTCATACAAAGACAGCAAATACAATGGCAATGATACAGCTTAGTTATATCACACTATACAAGGCATATACAAAGCAAGGAGCACACAGTACTCTAGGTAGACTCGAGCTACGATAGAGTGGCAACCTATGAGAAATTTAACACAAGCATCAGGTGTTATTTGCTTAGGCGGCAAGATAAGCAAGGGCCATAACTATGTATCACCATAGACATCTTAAATATTAATATGACTAAACTATTAAGAGATGGACAGTGCACGAGAGAGAGAGAAAGAAAGAATCATAACATTGTAATTCAATATTTTCAACAATGTGGTGGCATACCTACAATTTAATTGATGTAAGTCATTTTCCATTATCTGTTGTTTTGCTCGTTTCAGCAACTATCAAAGTGTTTTTCTACTGATTGTTCCTGTCCTGTATTGGCTGAACGTGTTGTGCTCTTTTCCGCTGAGGATGCTTTTGCTGCGTTCCCCCTTCCTGACGCCACATAGCAGCATTACTTCAACATGTAGGTTGTTCTCCGCTTCGTTGTTGCCCTTACTGAAGCCCCATACCACCATTCATGTAACATGAAGGTTGTTCTCCGCTTCGTTGTTGCCCTTACTGAAGCCCCATACCACCTTTCCTTCAACATGTAGGTTATTCTACGCTTCGTTGTTGCCCTTACTGAAGCCCCATACCACCTTTCCTTCAACATGTAGGTTGTTCTCCGCTTCGTTGTTGCCCTTACTGAAGCCCCATACCACCATTCAAGTAACATGAAGGTTGTTCTCTGCTTCGTTGTTGCCCTTACTGAAGCCCCATAGCAAAATTCCTTCAACATGTGCGTTATTCTCCGCTTCGTTGTTGCCCTTACTGAAGCCCCATACCACCATTCCTTCAACATGTGCGTTATTCTCCGCTTCGTTGTTGCCCTTACTGAAGCCCCATACCACCATTCCTTCAACATGTCCGTTATTCTCCGCTTCGTTGTTGCCCTTACTGAAGCCCCATACCACCATTCCTTCAAAATGTGCGTTATTCTCCGCTTCGTTGTTGCCCTTACTGAAGCCCCATAACACCATTCCTTCAACATGTGCGTTATTCTCCGCTTCGTTGTTGCCCTTACTGAAGCCCCATAGCACCATTCCTTCAACATGTGCGTTATTCTCCGCTTCGTTGTTGCCCTTACTGAATCCCCATACCACCATTCCTTCAACATGTGCGTTATTCTCCGCTTCGTTGTTGCCCTTACTGAAGCCCCATACCACCATTTCTTCAACTTTCTTCAACATGTAGGTTGTTCTCCGCTTCGTTGTCGCCCTTACTGAAGCCCCATACCACCATTCCTTCAACATGTAGGTTGTTCTCCGCTTCGTTGTTGCCTTTACTGAAGTCCCATACCACCATTCCTTCAACATGTGCGTTATTCTCCGCTTCGTTGTTGCCCTTACTGAAGCCCCATACCACCATTCCTTCAACATGTGCGTTATTCTCCGCTTCGTTGTTGCCCATACTGAAGCTCCATACCACCATTCCTTCAACATGAAGGTTGTTCTCCGCTTCGTTGTCGCCCTTACTGAAGCCCCATACCACCATTCCTTCAACATGTGCGTTATTCTCCGCTTCGTTGTTGCCCTTACTGAAGCCCCATACCACCATTCCTTCAACATGTAGGTTGTTCTCCGCTTCGTTGTTGCCTTTACTGAAGTCCCATACCACCATTCCTTCAACATGTAGGTTGTTCTCCGTTTCGTTTTTGCCCTTACTGAAGCCCTATACCACCATTCATGTAACATGTAGGTTGTTCTCCGCTTCGTTGTCGCCCTTACTGACGCCCCATACCAACATTAATGTAACATGTAGGTTGTTCTACGCTTCGTTGTCCCCCTTACTGAAGCCCCATACCAGCATTCCTTTAACGTGTAGGTTGTTCTGCGCCCCGTTGTCCCCATTACTGACGCCCCATACAACCATTCCTTTTATGTGCAGGTTGTTCTCCGCTTCGTTGTCCCCATTACTGACGCCCCATACAACCATTCCTTTTTATGTGTAGGTTGTTCTACGCTTCGTTGTCCCCCTTACTGACGCCCCATACCACAATTTTTTAACATATAGGTTGTTCTCAGCTTCGTTGTTGCCCTTACTGATGCCCCACACCACCATTCATGTAACATGTAGGTTGTTCTACGCTTCGTTGTCCCCCTTACTGAAGCCCCATACAACCATTCCTTTAACGTGTAGGTTGTTCTGCGCCCCGTTGTCCCCATTACTGACGCCCCATACAACCATTCCTTTTATGTGTAGGTTGTTCTCCGCCTCGTTGCCCCCCTTACTGACGTCCCATATCAACATTCATGTAACATGTAGGTTGTTCTACACTTTGTTGTTCCCTTACTGACGCCCCATACACATCATTCATGTAACATATAGGTTGTTCTCCGCTTCGTTGTCCCCCTTACTGAAGCCCCATACCACCATTCCTTTATCATGTAGGTTGTTCTCCGCCTCGTTGTACCCCTTACTGACGCCCCATACCACAATTCCTTTAACATGTAGGTTGTTCTCCGCCTCGTTTTCCCCTTACAGATGCCTATACCACCATTCCTTTATCATGTAGGTTGTTCTCCGCCTCGTTTTCCCCTTACTGACGCCCCATACCACAATTCCTTTAACATGTAGGTTGTTCTCCGCCTCGTTTTCCCCTTACTAACGCCCCATACTACCATTCCTTTATCATGTAGGTTGTTCTCCGCCTCGTTGTACCCCTTACTGACGCCCCATACCACAATTCCTTTAACATGTAGGTTGTTCTCCGCCTCGTTTTCCCCTTACAGATGCCTATACCACCATTCCTTTATCATGTAGGTTGTTCTCCGCCTCGTTTTCCCCTTACTGACGCCCCATACCACAATTCCTTTAACATGTAGGTTGTTCTCCGCCTCGTTTTCCCCTTACTAACGCCCCATACTACCATTCCTTTATCATGTAGGTTGTTCTCCGCCTCGTTGTACCCCTTACTGACGCCCCATACCACAATTCCTTTAACATGTAGGTTGTTCTCCGCCTCGTTTTCCCCTTACAGATGCCTATACCACCATTCCTTTATCATGTAGGTTGTTCTCCGCCTCGTTTTCCCCTTACTGACGCCCCATACCACAATTCCTTTAACATGTAGGTTGTTCTCCGCCTCGTTTTCCCCTTACTAACGCCCCATACTACCATTCCTTTATCATGTAGGTTGTTCTCCGCCTCGTTGTACCCCTTACTGACGCCCCATACTACCATTCCTTTATCATGTAGGTTGTTCTCCGCCTCGTTGTACCCCTTACTGACGCCCTATACTACCATTCCTTTATCATGTAGGTTGTTCTCCGCCTCGTTGTCGCCCTTAATGACGCCACATTCCACCATTCCTTTATCATGTATGTTGTTCTCCGCCTCGTTGTCGCCCTTACTGACTTCCCTTTACCACCATTCCTTTGCTCGTTGTAGACACTGATTAAAAACCATTGCGGCACTCTCCAGACACCTAATTTTAGCACATCCTATCTATACATAACAGTTTCAAGAAATGTAGCGATAATCTGCAGTTTGTTATTGTTTAGTCAAGTAGCATATATCAATATGTTCACGACAAGCTTCTCTTTTCATTAACAATATTATGATATGTTTGTATAAGAAATAACAAATTAAAAAGCTTCTATAATGTGTAAGCAACAAACAAAAAAATACCCTTCAAAATTGAAACAAAATTTCCCCTATAATATTTCTAATCAAAAGTAAAATTCATCGTAACACCGACCACATTACTCCAAAAAATCATGTGCCGAAGACCTATAAAAATTATGGTTACTAACACTATATTCTCTATACGTCACTTGGCGTGAGTGGGCTCTTTTTACTTGTCAAGTAACATCAGCATGTACTTACTTATCTATATCAAAATTACATATTTGTATATGAATTCAAATCCATTTAAAGCACAAACAGCCTAATTAGTACAATTCACAGTGATATGGTGTTAACAATTTAAAACAAATAAATTCAGAAAATTGTATCACCTATCGTTATAAGTAAATAATTCATTCGACAATCAAATTGAAAATAGACTTTCATTTTGAAATTCATCAATTTAATGCACAGATAATATATCTAAAACATACACAATCTTACACTGCTGGATTTGTTAAAGAAACCATGCAAAATGCAGACAGATCGACACAAAATGATCTGATATCGGCGAGTTTGTTACAATTTCGCAACAAAATCGTAAACATGATAGACCACTACACCATACTTTCTAGGACTTGGAAGCGGAAATGATCATCTAGTAAATTTTAAAATACGGATTTATTTAAATCGAAACAACTTTTTTTAATGGAACAAAGACGCCGGTCACTGCCAGGTACCGATTGTCTACTAAGGGTTAACATTTAGGTTATTCTCCGCATCGTTGTCGCCTTCCTGTGATAAATGGTCTTTAAAAGCCCTCCCAATGTCATGCTTGTCCATTTTAAAGCTTCCCCTGAGCAATGACAAACTCTTCCAAACCGCGGGCCATCTCAGTGTATCCCGCGTACCCGTGGTAATCTATTTGGCTTTCAACATGAGACGAAGTTGTTGCGTCCACTGTCTGCGAAACATATTCTAGTCAATGCGTTTTGGGTCAGTCAGTATAACGTCATGTGTTTTAGGTCTCTTAACCAGCCACATTATAACTTCTCCCACAGCCATATCTATCCACACGTTTGCTGATGATAGTAGTTCTGTAGTTAACTTATGCATCTTTCTCTATCACCTTTTAATTGGAATACGTAAGCAAAACCCCAGACGCCCCAAAAATCCCTTTTTACCAAGCCATAAGTTTAATTCACGTAAGTAGTTTTGTCTGGACTTAGGCTCAGCGGGGTATTCCAAGACTGCCGTCTGGTAAAATCAGATTGGGGCTGGGGACAATTTTCTTGCAGTTTGTATTTAAGTGATTCTCTCTTTTCTGTATTTTAATTTTTGGAGACATCGGTTGTCAGGCCGCACTCACCTGACCACAAAGTCAACATGGTGGCGGCGCCAGCGCGTGGAGATTTGTGCTGCAAGAGATTGACCATTGATTGAATTGGTACGGTACATGGCCACCGCTTTCCTCTCTGACATGATGTGTGGAATGTATGTATATGTACATTCGCCACCAGCTGGACTGTGGTCGGATTAAATGTTTAGCCGAAGTTGTGGGCTTAACTCATTTGTTGGGACAGCAATTCGTGGGACCCACTCACTGATTTTGAAGACCTACATGGATTCGGCGCCGAAGAATGAAAGTCGTGCTGCCCGCGACGTCCATTACTGAGACCCGGCAGTGTGCATAATGAGCGGCGCATACTTTTCTGTTAGAACGCTACGCACTCACTAGAACAGTATGGACGATCATGATGAACACTTTGTTGGTAGCTGGCACATGCATACCTTGGAATCAGTGCACACACACACACGCGCACGCACACACACACACACACACGCGCACGCACACATACACACACACACGCACACATACACACACACACGCGCACGCACACACACACGCACGCACACATACACACACACGCACACACACACGCACGCACACACACGCACGCACACACACACATACACACACACATACACACACATACACACACACACACACACACACACGCACGCACACACACACATCGTTCAATACACTATTAATTCTACAGCACGCAAGACAAATTGTTGACAATTTGAAAAAGCAGGGATGGATAGGATATGGATATTGTTCAACAGATGTGTTTAATCGAGGAACTTAGAACCTGTGGTACAACGGATACAAGTGCTGTTAGAGTGCACTACGTCCTTTCTGGTAGTCATCACACAGGTCAGAGCATGTAGACAACAAAACACAATGTTCGTTGATGTAAAATTGCAGGCCTTAATTTTCTAAAACTTCTGAGAGCAACGTAGGATGTTTACTTGATGAGTCTGACTATTTAAAGTAATATTGTCACAATTGTATACTAGAATGTTTAAACTCGTCATCAAACGGACAAAGTAGTGGATATCTGAAAGAAGGCTCATAGATGAGATTTGTATATTCTTGGTATTAGAGAATGAAAATGATCAGGCGCAGATGAGAACTGCCTATATAGTGAAGTTATGATCCGTATCGCTTTTTAATCAAGTACCTTTCACAAACATATAATACAGTGTGGATAAAAAATACTCAGAGGCAAACGAAGCTGAGACTGACAGCTCTTGTGTGATACCCGTGCTTTTATATTAATGCAAGAGCTAGCAATCGTCTCCGGCTCTAAAACAACAAGTTGCTTGTGAAAATAAATACATTCAAAACTTTAAACGTAAATTGGAGAGAATTTACACGAATGATACTGTAAGAGATGAAACTCAACATGAATACTTATAAAGATATATACGGAGGGGTCGAAGTACATCGATCAGGTATCTCAGTATAGACGGAACAAGACTCCCACGGAAGACATACATGAGGATAGTGAGTGGCTAAAAAAATAATGGGTGATCTTAGGAAACAGGGAGAACAAATAATACAAGTTCAACAATGAGCTTAAAAACAAAACATACAATAAGTGAATCATCAAACATGGAGAGTTACGGGTCCTGCCTTTATCGTCTTCATGTCGAGAGTAACTAACTATTGGTCGTTTCAAATCTAAATGTTCACGATTAACATGAAATATCTCCTCTTTCCCTGCACTTACAAACTTGATTTTTTGCATCTGGCCTTGTTTTTCCAAGGTCCCACCGATTTCACAAAATTTAATGATGTAGGAAGTATGCTTCATCATGAAGCAGCGCTTTCCTTTGATCTCAGTGAATTTACGGATCTTTTTGCTCCTGGAGAAAATAATTTACCGTACATTAATGGAAATCAGCTTCTCGACATAGGCGTCTCTACACAACTTGAAAGTTGGAGGCGTTTATCAACTGTTTACTTTCTATTGTTTACTTTCTTTAAAATACTATGAGAATGTCAATGTTATAGCCTTTACAGACGGTCTAAAACAAATCAGCGTATAAACAGTTCCATTAATTAAAACTATTTAAACAATATACAACAAAGAATACATTTAAAAAAAATAATTATCCGTTGCGAGCGATAACGAGCATGACATATCAAGCAAAGTTATTGTTTATGGGTACGCATGTGGCTAAAGAGTCCGATGTAAGCACGGGATCCTCTTCACTGTAAAGAGCTACATTGTTCGTTTTATGTCTTTCCATGTGACTTTCATTATTTTACGTAAACAAGACATATGAAAGTGATTTAGTTTCTTTGCATGCCTGCAGTACACATATCAAGAATCTTTACATTTTCAAAACGTTATCAACTTTAGCTAAAGATTGATCACGCGGACATATAAAAACGTCCATTATTATTTCATTTATTCTGAATCAGAGGAGTCTAACATATTGATTACTAATCTGGGCTGAACGAACGATAGTCCATCTTTTTTCCAATAGTCATTTTCTTCTTTTAAGACATGATCTTCACATTTGCACCAAAAATATTTGTCAATCTGTGATAGAGCAGCATATGTCAGTCCTTTTATATCGCATAGTTTAAAACTTGTATTCTCAGCTGCCACCTGCCCTTTAATTTTTGCCCAAACGAGTTCAATGGGTTTAATTGTGGATGATAAGGGGGCAGTCTCAAGCACGTATGACCATGCTGTTGAATGATTTTGTCTATTTGGAATACTTTGGTCTTTTGCGATTTCTTAACAAGTGACAGTAATTCAGGTTTCAAAAATCCCTCGTTAAATGGAATTCCTTCCTTTCTTAGCCAAATCTTTATAACATCTTTTGTACTGGTAGATGTAGGAATTTTGTCTTCTTCTGCCACAGCGTTGTGGTACGACGCGTTGTCCATTACCAGACAGGATGGTCTGTCTAGAATTGGAAGAAGAGTATTTTCAATCCACTCTCTAAATATATGGCCATTCATCTCGGTATGATAGTCCCTGTTGTCAGTATAATTAGAGGTGAATATAAGTTCTGCATTTTTCACCAACCCTTCTTTTCGGCTGCCTGCATGTGCCATTATAATACGCTGTCCTTTTCCAGTGGGTACACATCTTTTAATACTTCCATCTGATAACTGCCATTCCTTTGCACTTGTGTGGTGAGAATTTATCCAAGATTCATCTAGAAATACAATATCATAACCTTGGTTACGCATTTCCCGTACTTCACGTAAATATTTACTCCTCATAGAAACTAAGTGCGGCTTCTCGCAGATGACATTTCTACCACTATCGTACTTTCTAAACGTAAAACCGATGCTTCTAACAGTTCTCCATAATGTTGTTTTCGACACAACAATGTCATTTTCTGCTCTCAGTCGAATTTTCAGTTTTCTTAAAGTCACAGTTTCTTTGGAATCGAACATTTTACAAATTGCTCTTCTAATCACTTCCTTGTCAAAACTATCTACTACTTTCTTTCTTCCTAGCGTCCTAGTCTTGATTGAACTGGACACTCCGTTAGCTTTAAGCACTTGTTTGAAAAAGCGTTTGCTTATACCCAATGCGTGAATAGTTCTCTTTTCTGGCTTTGAGATGCTTCGATACAGTTTTCCACGCTTAGCTTCTATGCAAAAATATTTATACACCTTTATTGCCACTGATTGCAATGTAAGGAACTTTACTTTTATACCCATTGACTAACAGATCACAAATTTAACGAAATTACCCAATAATTAGGATACGCCGTTGCACATAAATCACAACAAAACGACAGGAAATGGGATGCACCGGATATAAAATTATAACTATGACGCGTTTTATATGTTTTTTAGTGCTTAAACAGGGAAATTGGCGCGCATTACGTTCAAGATGACAAGTCCGTGGGTGCTCACTCATATGAAGCGGTAATTCCTCCAAATATATGGTTTGACCAAAATGCCTTAAATTTGTATACTTCAAATAAAGAATATTTAAAACTATACGTTTGTTGGTGAGGAAATGAATGTACTTCTTGGGACCAAAAAATCACAAGACCATATGCAAAATTTCAGCATTATCAATCAATTGGTTGCAGAGATATGGAATTTTAAACACCTTCAAAATATTTTGAAACGACCTATAGCACGTGATGACGTCTTGTAGTTTAATAATATTAATGAATGCCATTATACTTCTCCTTCTTCAACGACTCCATACAATTCTTCCTCATTGATGTTGGGTTTTCACAGAATATTAGATGAGTATACACATGTCACACATAGATAAGTCTATTGTTGTGTAGTGGTCTACAACAAACGGTTTTATACTACACATTCTGGCCCAACAAAACCAACATCAGCTCGGTATTTGTGGGTATCGGGGGTTGCGTAGTCTAGAGGTAGGGCGTCGGCTTCGGGACAAGAAGGACCCCGGATCAGAGCCCATCATAAATTGGGGTGAGACCCGATGTTTAGCCCTCTCGGATAACGGCAACAAACAGGAGCTCATGCATACACTCGCGCACGTTAAAGAAACCTTGGTAGATAAACATCGAAAAGAGTAGGTCATCAATATGGCCGCTGCTCGGGTAAACTTTACAGAAACCTATAAACACGTGGATACCAGACTGTGCTTTGGAGATCATGCACCTGGGCCAGAATTCTTCTTGAATTTCCTCGAAGGAGACATCGGGGCACCTCTGGATTTATCCAGTTTGCAGTGATGATGATCCTAATAACAAAGCAAACAAAAAAAAACGTGTAGGTAGCGTGTTTACCTTTCCTCATCAATTTCTACTAACGTGGTAAGATTAATGAGTCTGTTGCTGTGGTAAACTTAGATATGAAGTAGGATCTTCATTAATTTTCGTTAACTATAGCCATGCCAGCAGAGAGTTAAAAGTTAATTACTTTCAGTCCATGTTTATGATTCATCCATTACTGTTTCTCTTTGTCTTTGACCAAACAATATCTAAAACCTCTTTTAGAAAGTACATATTTATCAAAAACTAATATTCTAAAAGCAACTCAAAGAAAACATTATTTCAGTGTTGTATGTCTGATCATGGAACTAAACTGAATAGTTATGTTGTAATAATATGTGTTTTGATATTAATTGTTTTACAACCGTTAATGTTGTTTTGGACAGTCATTGATAATGACAGTGCTTCAATTATGACCTTCATTATTAGACGACCATTGTAATGTAAGGACCACAATTTTTAAATCCATCTTTACCATATTTATTGGCAGATACTTCATGTCCACACGGCAGGTTTGGTCGAGAATGCGAATTCGAATGTAACTGTGCAAACAAAGAGCAGTGTTTTCCTAGTACTGGTGGATGTCCTTCTGGATGTGCTAATTTATTCACCGGAGAGGCATGTCAACATCGAGGTCAGTGAAAATATGTTCTGCACATTTTATCACTGTTTGTGTTGCTTGTGAACATGGGGACTAAGTAAATCAGACATCTTTATCTTCTTTCCTTCCTCATCTGCCTTTCAGCGTCGAGGGGAGATATAATTTGCGGTCTTTTGCTCTTCTGTTCGCGTCTGCTGCTGTTATGTTTCCTAGTGCTTCTAATATTCCATCGACCCATCTTTTACGTGGTCGACTCTTGGGTCTGGTGTTCTCACAACGTTTGTTGAAGGCTCGTTGTGTTGTGTTTTGTTATTTCTGCCTTGTCACGTGGCCAAAACCATTTTATCTGTTGTTTCCTTCTATATTCTATGGCGAGGGCTATTCCTAGCTTTTTTCTCAGTTCTTCATTTCTGATCTTATCTCTCAGACTGTTTCCTATCATTCGTCTAACACATTTCATCTCTGTAGAGATTATTTTCTTATTGTTCTTGCATCTAGGGTCCAGGTCTGGCATTGGTAGCACAACGTTGGGAGGAAGATTGTATTGTATAGTGCTCGTTTTGCCTCCAGAGTTATTTCCTTGTTGGACAATAGTGGTGATAACTGTCCGATGATTTGACAAGCTTTGTTGCATCTTGATTCTATCTCTGCTGTTTGGGAATTATCGTTTGTCACTAGACTTCCTAGGTATTTGAATTCCTCTACTTGTTTTAGTTGTCTGCCATCTATAGTTATGTTGATGTTCTGTTTATTTTTGGCGACATTCATGACTTCTGTTTTGTTGATGTTGATTTTCATGTTGTATTTTGTGCCTGAGATGTTGAGTTTGTTTAAGTGTTCTTGTAGGTCTTCTATTGTTCCATGTATTAGTGCATGATCGTGTGCAAATAGAAGCTCGTTGATCTCATCTGTCTCTGGTGGGTTGGCTAGCTTGCATATATTGTAAATCAGACATTAATAGAGTAAATGTTGTATTAAATGAAGAATCAGAGTACACTATCAACATTGCTGTTAATTTACAAACATATAGTATATAGCTATATAGAACCAATTCTGACCTATGGAAGCGAATCATGGACAGTAGACAAACAAATGAAAAGACGATTAGAGGCCACAGAGATGGGATATCTCAGACGAATATTGAAAGTTCCCTGGACAGATAAAAAGACCAATGAGGAAGTTCTCAAAGAGGCCAACACAAAAAGGGAGCTCTTAAAAAAACATCAGAAAGAAGCAATCAACATTTTTCGGGCACATCATGAGAAGATGAAAGTTGGAATACTTGGTTACAACTGGCAAAATAAAAGGAAAGAGAGATCGCGGACGACAAAGAGAAAATACTGGATAGCTTGGTGTCATGGCATGGAAAACAGTCAACAACATAACTGATACGATGCACTGTAGATAGAAGATTGTGGAGGGACATGATCGCCTACGCCAACCGGCATGGTAGATGATGATGATGATGATATTATATAGTGAGGAGTGCATGGCTGTGCTGTAAAATCCACTGTTTCCTTGGTTGCTAAGCCGACGTGCGGTGTTCCAAACTCGCGTTAGAAGGAACGATTTGTTCTATCGGGGGTGAAATAAAAATCCTGAGTCTCGCACGTCGTGGCTACGGCTTTGACATAGCGACCTGTATCCCCTGGTCTTGTCGTGAGCCCACACACTTACACCAGCAATGGTAATTTGTGACACAAAGATAGTTTGAGATAGTTTCTTTTATATAGTATTACACAAACGTCACTAGCTAGATTTCACATAATTCTCTCTCTATCACTGGCCCTCGCTATCTCTCTCCCTCTGTCTCTCTCATTCAGATTGATTCACTGTTATAGGCTCTCTCTCTGTCTTTCTCTGTCTCTCTCTCTCTGTCTCTCTCATTCAGATTGATTCACTGTTATAGACTCTCTCTCTGTCTCTCTCATACAGATACATTCACTGTTATAGGCTCTCTCTCTGTCTCTCTCATGCAGATACATTCACTGTTATAGGCTCTCTCTCTGTCTCTCTCATGCAGATACATTCACTGTAGGCTAACAACATAACAATCCATTCTACAGCAATAAAAAACCCAGAGTCCTCAAACACACACCTCATGCTAACACATACATTTGCTTGGTCTCTCTCGTTCATGCCTTCTTGCACACACACATTTATTCATTCATTTTCCTCTCCGACCGGAGATTGGAGTAGGGCTGAAGTTATAGTTCTCCACTACTGACGATTTGTTGCTAGTTCTTGTAGGTCTTTGGTGTTTCATAGTCCCAATGTTTAAAAACAAATTATAGAAATAGGAAGTATAACCGCTTAATGTCGTGGGTCCAGCAAAAGTTATGCCTAATATGTTTATTATTCAGCCTGCCCGAAGGACTGGTTTGGCACAGGCTGTAAGTTCATGTGTCACTGCACGGACGGCACTTGTGATGGCGACACTGGTGAATGTAATGAAGGTGCCAAGTGTCAGAGAGGATGGTTTGGACCAGGTTGCCAATATGGTAAGCTCTAAGAATATGTTGGTAAGTAAACTGTGTATTCCAAAAACAGACACTTTCTCTAATAAATGTCAAATAATATTATCTGTAGTTGTGTTACTTATGTTAGGTTATGATGCCAGAAACAGCAATATGATATTTTGATATTTCTTCTAAGAAAGTAAAGGAGAATAAATCGTTTAGTCCTTAGACACTGAAGCAGTGAGTGTTGATAACAAAGACAATATATTGTTTATAGAAAATGAGAATTGTAGAATTATACAATGAGCGATAATGGAATATGTTTTATAAAAACGAACGAGTTCATAACTTAATCAAGAAAATGTATGGAATGGTTTGCCCTGTTTATTTTCAAAATTGGACAATAATGAACAAGCAATAGAAAAATGTGAAGAGTAATGGTATTAATAAATATTTTGATAATGAACCACAAATAACAGTGCAGGTGAGTTGTGATTTGGCGTAAGTGTTCAAATTGAACACTGATCAATGAAGGTAGGCATAAACATATTACGTATATGGGGGCTTTATTTCTTTATTGGTGCTCCTTTATGTCGTAGAACATGTAATAATGGTCGCAATACTTGGTTTGCTTTTTTGATTCTAACATCGATCTCTTTATCCATCCCAACCTCTTCTGTGAATAATATTCCGATATTTTTTAACTCTGTCCTATCCTATCCTATCCTATCCTCTCCTCTCCTATCCTATCCTATCCTATCCTATCCTATCCTATCCTATCCTATCCTATCCTCTATTATCCTATCCTATCCTATCCTATCCTATCCTCTCCTCTCCTCTCCTCTCCTCTCCTCTCCTATCCTTTCCTATCCTATCTTATACAATCGTATCCTATCGTATCCTATCCTATCCTATCGTATCATATCGTACCCTGTCGTATCCTATCCTATCCTATCCTATCCTATCCTATCCTATCATATTCTTTCCTTTCCTATCCTATCCTATCCTATCATATTCTTTCCTTTCCTATCCTATCCAATCCTATCGTAGTATATACTATCCTATCTTATCCTATCCTATCCTATTCAATCCTATCTTATTATATACTATTCTATCTTATCCTATCCTATCCTATTCAATTCTATCTTATTATATACTATCCTATCTTATCCTATCCTATCCTATTCAATCCTATCTTATTATATACTATTCTATCTTATCCTATCCTATCCTATTCAATCCTATCTTATTATATACTATCCTATCTTATCCTATCCTATCCTATTCAATCCTATCTTATTATATACTATCCTATCTTATCCTATCCTATCCTATCATATTCTTTCCTTTCCCATCCTATCAAATCCTATCTTATTATATACTATCCTATCTTATCCTATCCTATACAATCCTATCTTAATATATACTATTCTATCTTATCCTTTCTTATCCTACCCTATCATATCAGGTCCTGTACTTAGTCGCCTCTGACGACATGCGTGGCAGGTAACAGTGGCTGTGTTCTTTTCGCCCCTCAACGTGGGGAGCCTGGTAGCCACCCGTGGTGAACCCCGATACTTTTTTTAATGTCATCATCATCATTGAGTGCCGTCTCCGCATCGAAGGTTGGCTACCATGGAGCGCCATTCCTCTCTGTCTTTTGCTTTGATGGTGCAGATTTTCATAAGCTGACTTGTCCATCTTTTGATGTTACTCGTCCATGTTAGTCTTGGTCTGCCTCTGCCTCTTTTACCTTGTATTTTCCCTTCCAATATTACTTTTATTAGGCTGTTGTGTCTTTTAACATGACCCAAAAATTTCATTTGTCTTGCTCTAATTGTGTTTAGTAGTTCTCTTTTCATTTTTAGTTGTTTTAAAACTTCCTCGTTTGTTTTCTTTTCTTTCCATCCAATTCTACCTATTCTTCTATAAATCCACATTTCAAAGGCTTATATTTTCTGTTCTATTTTCTGGTCTAATGTACATGTTTCTGCACCATACAGGAATACTGAGAAAATATAACATTTTGCTATTCTTAGTTTTAGCCCTGGTGTTATTTGTTTTGATGTTAGTATACTTTTCATGGCATTGAAATTACTTTTTGCCATACCTATTCTTTTATTTATTTCAGTTGTACATTTTCCATCATTGGTTATAGTATGTCCCAGGTAGTTGTAGCTCTGGACTGTATCTCCAGATGTATTCCCTCAACTGTGATATTTAATTGTAGGTCTTGAGAATTTTCGTTTTGTATGATCATAGTTTTAGTCTTTTTGATATTCATATCTAGTCCATATTTTTTGCTTGTCATGTTTATTACATTAAGTAATTGTTGTAGATCTTTAGGATTTTCTGCTAGTAGCACAGTATCATCAGCATATCTTAAGTTATTGATTATCTTCCCATTAATGTTTAGGACTAGCATCTCCGTGATGTTTTTAAAGATTTGCTCAGTGTATAGATTGAACAAGCTTGGTGATAGGATGCATCCTTGTCTTACTCTTCTTTTTATATCTTCGGGTGTAGAGTTCTCCTTGTTATATTTTATTATTGCTGTTTGCTCGCAGTACAAATTACATATCAGTCGTATGTCTGTGTCATCCAGATTTATATCTTTTAGGCAGTCTATAAGTTGATTATGGTGCATTCTATCAAATGCTTTTGTATAGTCTTTGAAGCAGGCATATATTGATTTGTTTACTTCTATGTACTTTTCGATCAATGTCCTCTTGCTGAATATGGCTTCTTTTATCCCACTGTTTAATTTTATACGTTTCAATTACTATAATCTACACTTTATGTTCTGTTTCATATTCTGCACTTATTTATTCTCCCAATTACCGTGACTTGAGTTTTTTCTTTATTTATCTGCATATTTTGAGCTGAACAAGTTGTGCCTATACTAATGAGATGATGTTGCCGTTTTTTTTTTATTTATTTATTTTTTCAATTGGAATTTGAACTGTGAATAGTGGATTATTTATTTCATTGTTGGTTTTGTTTCTGGGCCTCGCAGCTTTACATATGTTGTCTATACACTTAATGAATAGGCAGGGCGATATCAAGTAATCCAGTCTGACAAACGATGCTACCTCAATTGATCATGATTTTCCTTGTATATTTATAACTACAGTATTGAAATATTGGTATAGACTTTGACACAGCTTTATCAGATGTTCCACTAACTCGGTATTATCTCAGGATCTACCACAATAATTTTTCAACTACACTCTCAAATGTTTTTTACTTGATCTCCAAAGCCTAGCCTTCGAAAACAGTTCAGGAGATATTTACATTCGCACAAGATCAGATGGCTCATTGTTCAACTTAGCACGACTAAGAGCAAAAACAAAAACAAATGTAGCCCTACTTAAAGAACTTTTATTTTTCTGACGATGCAGCCCTAGTCGGTCATAGTGAAGCCAGCCTACAATCGCTGATAAACAACTTTAAGTAGGAAAAGGCAGATATAAGACCATTATAGGAAATCATGGGTTAGGAAAAAGAAATGAGAGAGGAGAAAGATTAATTCAATTTTGTGAAGAAAACAGGCTAATAATATGTAACACCTTCTTTGAGCAAGAGAAAAGGAAATTATACACATGGAAAAGCCCTGGAGATAGAAAGAGGAATCAAATAGATTATATAATGATAAAAGACAGATTCCGGAACAGCGTCAAGAAAGCCAAAACCTATCCAGGAGCAGATATTAATTCAGATCGCAATCCTGTAATGATTAAAATGAAAATCATATTAAAGAAAAGGAAACAAAATACTAATTCAACAATAGCAATAGATACAACAGGCTTTAACTCAGAAAGATGTGAAAGAAACTTATACTGTACAAGTAAATAACACATATCAGAAGCTGCTAGAAGAAGGGATTGAGCAGTACAGAAGAGAAAATCCTGAAGATAAAGTCACAACCAAATGGCAATGCATACAGAACAGCATACAAGAATCATGCAACACCTTACCCAAAAAAGAAAGTAACAAAAAACAAAAATGGGTAACTGACAACATTTTAGAAAAAAATGTAAGAGAGAAGACAAGCGAAGAACACTGCCAGATACAAGGAAATTGATAATGAAATACGAAAAATGTGCAAAAAGGCAAAAGAAGCTGGCTCAACCAAAGATGTCTAGAGGTCGAAACTATGGAAAGTAAACAAAATTTAAGAGGAATGCACACATAAATAAAATGAATTAATAATAAAGACAAAAAAACTGCAGGAAACGGATTTATTGCAAAAAAAGAGGGAAGAATGCTAAAAGACAACAAAGATATAATCGATACATGGCAGGAATACATAACAGAATTATTTCACGATGAAAGGGACAAAAAAACCATTTATAAAATGTACATCCAGCTATAAAATCCTGAAATCAGAAGTAGAAAAATCTATAAAATCAATGAAAAAGGGAAAAGCAGCAGGACCTGACAATATACAGATAGAGATGATAGAGGCACTAGAAGATTTTTGTCATTGGAGTGATCACAGACATATGCAATGACATATACCATACAGGATACATAACAAATGAAATAAAAACATCAACTTTTTCTTGCATTGTATAAAAAGAATGGTTGAGTTGAATGCAGCGATTTTAGAACAATAAGCCTAATGAGCCAGGTAACCACAATTTTACTAAAAGTTATACAAGGAAGGATTCCGAATAAAATTAATACTGAATTAGATGAGCAGCAATTCGGATTCAGGAAAAACAGTGGGACAAAAGAAGTCATATTCATCTTGAGGACATTGATCGAAAAGTACACAGAAGTAAACATAACAATATATGCCTGCTTCATAGACTACAAACAAGGAGAACTCTACACCCATTGATATAAAAAGAGGAGTAAGACAAGGATGCATCCTATCACCAAGCTTGTTCAATTTATACACTGATCAAAACTTTAAAAACATCACTGAAATGCCAGACCTAAACATTAATGGGAAGATAATCAATAACCTAAGATATGCTGATGATACTGTACTACTAGCAGAAAATCCTAAAGATTTACAATAATTATTTAATGTAATAAACATGACAAGCAAAAAATATGGACTAGATATGAATATCAAAAAGACTAAAACTATGATCATAAACAAAGAAAATTCTAAAGACCTACAGTTAAATATCAAAGTTGAAGGAATACATCTAGAGACAGTTCAGAACTACAACTACCTGGGACATACTATAAACAGTGATGGAAAATATACAACTGAAATAAATAAAAGAATAGGAATGGCAACAAGTAATTTCAATGCCACGAAAAATATACTAACATCAAAACAAATAACACCAGGGCTAAATCTAAGAATAGCAAAATGTTACATCGTCTCAATATTCCTGTATGGTGCAGAAACATGGACATTAGACCAGAAAATAGAACAGAAAATGGAAGCCTTCGAAATGTGGATTTATAGAAGAATAGGTAGAATTGGATGGAAAGAAAGAAAACAAACGAGGAAGTTTTAAAACAACTAAAAATGAAAAAAAGAACTACTAACCACAATTAGAACAAGACAAATGCAATTTTTGGGTCATGTTAAAAGACACAACAGTCTAATAAAAGTAATATTAGAAGGGAAAATACAAGGTAAAAGAGGCAGAGGCAGACCAAGACTAACATGGACGAGTAACATCAAACGATGAACAAGTCAACCTATGAAAATCTGCACCATCAAAGCAAGAAACAGAGTGGAATAGCGCTCCATGGTAGCCAACCTTCGATGCGGAGACGGCACTCAATGATGATGACCATCTATATCCCTAATTGGAACCCCCTCAAGCTCCTGTCATAAATCATTGCAGAAAGCCCGACAAGTTTCATGTTGGCCTTTTTCACAAGAGTCAAAATAACATCGTGTACCCAGATTGCCTGTTGTATCATTTGGCGACGTTTTTCATTTATGATACTCTCTAGGTAAGAGATGCACACAATCTCACTATAACATTTCATCTACTACTAGTACATTGTACTACCTTCTGTAGCTCTGCTGTAAGGTTTTATGTTTCCCAAGCTCATAACTGATATGACAAGGATGTGCATCTACCTAAATTTAAAGCCAGTAGTGATGTTCCTGTAATGTCAAACAGGTTTTAGCTGTGAAACGTCTGATGTAGTTTATGCTATTCTAGCCGATATTTCAGGCTTTGGGTTTCATCTCTGACAATTGATCCCAAGTAATTACATTTGCCATCTATTTCTAGATTGTGACTATTTAATATAATATTTTCAACAATACCCCGCCGACGTTATTCGTCATCAATTCTGTGTTTTCATCACTGATCTACATCCCATGTGAAACAGTAGTTTCATCTACTCAATATATAATATATGTCAGTTCTGGTTCTGTTCCTGCTAAACTACCGATATCATGAAAAAACTGCTTGATAGTTCTTCCACCATTACTGGCAGTTCTTGTATGGTCACCTGAAGCATCTGTCATGATTCTTTGCTACAAGATGTTGAAAAGATATACATATAAATAGAGATAGAGCGCATCTATCAGGTCCTCTAACTCTGCCTGAACCAGTTCAATTGGATTGTTATCCACACCAGGAGATTTTCTTTGTTTTAAATTTTTCACAGATTCCACAACTTGATTGTGCAGTGTGGGATAGACTTCTTCTCGCTTAGACCGTTGACATTGTTGTAAAGCTGAATGTATGTTGCTGTCAGTGTGATACAGTTAGGACGCGTTCTAAACACCAGTTTGTATTTTCATGTTTTAGGTGATACATTTTCCTGATTTACTGGGTGTTAATGTGGATCTATTTTGTCGATCATCAGTTATGTCATAAACATTTTATATTACTGTTTATTATTAATTTTGCTTTAGTGTTTCTCTATTTCTTTACATGTTTGATGTATCCAGTTCTCGTGAGCATTGCTTATGCTGCTTAGAATCTTGTGATTTATTGTCTTGTACGATTTCTTACCTTCTGGCGTGTATTTCTTATGTTTCAGTTTTCTTCTAATGGCACAGAGTTTGGTGATGTCATCGCTGTCCCTTGGTTTCTTTATTCTTTGGTATTTGAAAAACAAAGTATTGACTGTATCAGAGAAGGTCCAGTTGAATGTGTATTGATTACAATATTTTATTAACATAAATAATAATTATTTTTTTAATATTTCCAACAATGTCGTTGTTATGTGAAATTATATGTGTTAATTACAATTCCACATTATACTTTATTACGAACAAAGGATCAAAGTAAATCATGTAATGTCAGAAATCGCTTATACATGAACTGTAATAATTCCGTTACCTTCTGATATCCGCATGAAAACAATTCATGTGTGATTAGTTCTTAAAACACAACACATTTGATAAACATGGGGAAACTAAACCAAATTAGTTGAGAAAGCTGAAGAAAAGGCAAACATTCTCCACGATATCGTAAATACGTTTAATAAATCAGTGATTGGGACATTTACAGTAAGTTTTTGATCTGTTAACATCCTGAATAATCGATACTGACGTCACTGACGATAATAACATGTCTTTGACTCATTACCTGTAACAGGTGTAGTTGATATTATACAACGAATATCATCCTTTCATTCTTCCTCTTCCCATAACCCGGGCAGTGACTGAGGCAACACTGATAAACGTCATTAATTGTCTTTATCTTTTGAGCTCTAACTAGAATCGTTCTTTAGCACTCTACGAACTCGAGGCCTGTCCGTCCATTGATGTTATCTGTCCACCACTTATAACGTCCGCCTTCCTATCCCCCTTTCACAGTTCATGTAGAAAAGTCTTTGACTGGCAAGATGATCGAGATACGTAACCAAGCCATCAATTTACAGTAAACAAAAGTAATTTAATGTAACCGCGATGAGCTTTGTTTAAACAGCGCTCTTTCTTAGAGAAATGTTATCCTAAATGTTATCCTTTTGTAAATAGCGCTCTTTCTTAGAGAAATGTTATCCTAAATGTTATCCTTTTATAAACAGTGCTCTTTCTTAGAGAAATGTTATCCTAAATGTTATCATTTTGTAAATAGCGCTCTTTCTTAGAGAAATGTTATCCTAAATGTTATCCTTTTATAAACAGTGCTCTTTCTTAGAGAAATGTTATCCTAAATGTTATCATTTTGTAAATAGCGCTCTTTCTTAGAGAAGTGTTATCCTAAATGTTATCATTTTGTAAATAGCGCTCTTTCTTAGAGAAGTGTTATCCTAAATGTTATCATTTTGTAAATAGCGCTCTTTCTTAGAGAAGTGTTATCCTAAATGTTATCATTTTGTAAATAGCGCTCTTTCTTAGAGAAGTGTTATCCTAAATGTTATCATTTTGTAAATAGCGCTCTTTCTTAGAGAAATGTTATCCTAAATGTTATCATTTTGTAAATAGCGCTCTTTCTTAGAGAAGTGTTATCCTAAATGTTATCATTTTGTAAATAGCGCTCTTTCTTAGAGAAATGTTATCCTAAATGTTATCCTTTTATAAACAGTGCTCTTTCTTAGAGAAATGTTATCCTAAATGTTATCATTTTGTAAATAGCGCTCTTTCTTAGAGAAATGTTATCCTAAATGTTATCCTTTTATAAATAGCGCTCTTTTTTCGAGAAATGTTATCCTAAATGTTTTCATTTTGTAAATAGGCGCTCATTTTTAGAGAAATGTTATCCTAAATGTTATCCTAAATGTTATCCTCTTTTTTAATAAGACATGTTATTGTAAATAGCGCTTTTTCTTAACGAAATTTTATCCAAACCGCCTTCTTTCTTATGGATATTTTACCTTAACAGAAAGATAAAACAATGAATCCAACCAGCATTAAATAGAAGATAATTAAAATACCGATTCTATACGCCATAATCAGCGCATCATAAACATGGTATTGAACATATCTTTGATTGACGCAAACACACATGTAGACATACAACTGCACACATTAACATACGGTCTCACACATCATGTTGAAATGTCATTGTTTCAATTGTACAGTGGACTTAGCCACTAGCGATACTATTATTAAAAAAGACAAGGCGCTGGATATCATAACAGATGGCGATGACAGCACATGTCTTAACGGGATTGATAGAGTAACTGTGGCATGGAAGGAAACCTATATTATTACATGGTTTCGTCTACATACAATATACCACAGTAAGTGTACATCCACATAAAAGAATAATGTTGAAATATATTTTGGTGCAATAATTACTATTTCCTCATTATGTGATGTCATTTCATCATTATATATGGTTACTGATTGATGTAGGGGATTATGTCCTTGCACAATTATTCATCCACAATGAATCGCATTAATTCTGTTTACTTTTGTTGTTGTGCTATAACACCAAGCTATCCAGTATCTTCTCTCTTTACATTGATTTGCCAGTTGTAGCCAGATATTCAAACTTTGTTCTCACGATGTGACCAAAAATGTCGATTGTTTTATTTTGATGCGTTCTGAGGGAGTTGGTCTCATTAAGCATTTCCTCGCTGGTTTTTCTAGCTGCCCAGGGAACTCTCAACATTTTTCTCAGAAATCATATCTCTGTGGCCTCTAATCGTCTTTTCAATTGTTTGTCTGTTGCCCATGATTCGCTTTCATAGGTCGGAAAAGTCTCTATATATCACAAATGAACTCTCTTTCTCATTTCTGTCGATATAGACATGGTGCACAAGGCGTTTTTCATATTCTTAAATGCTACTTTGGTCTGTGCAATTCTGCTTTTTTTTTCTAAAGTGTATCTTTCATCTGATATCTTCAGGTAAACAATACATTTGTAGCAGACGGTTTTCTTCTACAGGCACCCAACAATTATTGCTTATAGAGCATATGCTATGGACAGCGTTTTTCTTTCAACCCATCCCATTATTGGACATTTCTTCGACTTCTTTTCTGTCTAGACCAGTTTTCCGTAGGGCTATCTTGACATCTCTAATCCAAGAACAAGTTGAAACATTCCCATCGACTACTGTTATTTTTCTGAGTCTGAAATGTTTATAACTCAATATGTTTACAACTACATAACTGTTATTTCTCGACTCACATCTCAATTACTGGAATCCTTCAACTTCCATCTATATAATATTATAGTTGTAAAGTTGTGTGGAACATGGAAAAATAAACGTAGAAGTGTGTATTGCAGCTTTACTAATGGAAGGCATAACCAAATAATGAAGGTTTTAACTACAGGCCTTTGCTGGCATGACAGACACGCGAATGAAGAATACACAATTACATATATCGATTGTTATATAACTTTGTAAGAGAGGAGGGTCCATGTGAAGATATCGTCATGAAGTAGAATAAGGAAATGTGAGTCCCAGTAAGTGACTAGGGTCACCACTATATATATATATATCCTTTTTCGTCATGTCAGACGGTCTAGTGGAGGCTCTTGTGTATTTTTTTGTTTGTGTGTATTTGTTTTTGTCAAACATCGCTCCTGACTAATTCTACCGATGTTTTACAAACACACACGGCCACAGATTGAAGACATCAAGACCACTGATCCACAGGGATTGCAATCCTTTTTCATGAGGGCCACTAATAATAACATGGCTATAGAGAACGTTTTCCTAAGCAAATACTATATTGTGAACTAATACACGGAGAAAAGATCAAACGGCAGACGTGAACTACGATATAGAGGTATAAGTAAATCATAGATGAATGACTTCTCCGTCTGTGAAAATGACTGGGAACATTTGCCAACAGATCTCGCATCATGTATAGCCTGTATAAGGAATGGCATAACATCATTTGAGGCTGAACTATGCAAAACATGTAAGAGAAAAGACTCATGAAAAAAGATCGAAAATCCTGTGGATCAGTGGGCATGACGTGTTCATTCAGTGGCCGTGTGCTTGTGTCAAACATTGGTAGAATTCATCATCATCGAGTGCCCTCTCCGCAACGAAGGTTGGCTACCATGGATCGCCATTCTACTCTGTTTCTTGCTTTGATGGTGCAAGTTGTCATAGGCTGACTTGACCATCTTTTTATGTTACTCGTCCATGTTAGTCTTGGTCTGCCTCTGTTTCTTTTACCTTGCATTTTCCCTTCTAAGATTACTATTTGTAGGTTCGTGTGTCTTTTAACATGACCCAACAATGTCTGTTGTCTTGTTTGAATTGTGTTTACTTGTTATCTCATTTTAAACTAATGACGATAAAAGATGTAATTATCTACAATACACGTATATAGAACATTATATGCATTCATCATTAATGATTACTTATATTGAAATGTTCAACTGGTGTGAAACTCTCTTTGCACTCTCAACAGCTCAGGCAAATAAGTTCACTTTTCTGTATAAGAGAGATGGTAGTTCCTCTTCAACTGAATGTTTAGATGCCCACTGGGATCTCATTACACCAACGAAAATGGATGTCCACTGTAACATTGACTACAAGACTAAAGAAATTGTCATATCAGGCACGAGTGTCAGATATTTGTGCTCAATGTACATCAGTGGAGGTAAGTTTCGTCATTACGCTGCTGCATACTTGAATCTAAGGACAGCAATTTTGCGATAATACAGAACTTGTGTGAACCATTTAAGGATGAGGATGCCGCTCTCGTCTCTGTTTAGTATTAACGGCTTAAGATTATTTTGTTTATTTATTATTTTTCTTTACATACTACGTGTAGCGTATTCTTAAGATATAATGCACTTATTAACAGATTACATTTATGAAATAACATTTCATTAGTAATTTTAATATGTTAAAGAAATGTGTATACTGGTAGACAACCGTGTACACTTTCTGGTATGATATTTCAAATAATTTTTTGTGGGGCACAAGTGTTATCACTATTTTAATTATAACTTATAATCTGACTATATATATATATTTGCGTCTTGACAGACGGTTGGTAGTCAGCAGTCATGATAAATCAGTAGTTTGGCAACAATTTTAGTTTCTTATGCTGGATGCTTCTTTGTTGAACAGCTTCTCTCGTGGCTGAATCTGTCGATAATGGATAGAAAGATCCGGCCACAGAACGAACGAGGTGTATTTGTTGGGCCTGGCCACCCCTTCCTTCACCTGCCTCTTTTGATTTCTAAATTTGATATCAACTTTGTCTTGAAAGCTGCTGTGGCATTCCTTTTAACATGTTTGAAATCCAAGTGCTGGGATTTGCAGCCAGATTTCCCCAGTTTCTTTCGCTGATATAGACAGCAATTACGGAAGCCCTGCAAACATCCTTATATCTCAGCACTGATCTTTCTTTAGGTCTCTTACCGCCCTTAAGTTCGCCATACATATACGATTGTTTGCCATTCTTCTTGAATGACCTAGCCACCTTTGTGTACGTCTCTTAATTGCTTCCATGATGGATGGGAGTTTGGCTCGATGTAAGATATTTTGTCTAACCTTAGAAGACAACGCACATGAAAGCTGTTTAAGATTTTCTCCTGCCCTGCATAGGTTGTTCACATTTCTAATCCGTATAGAGGTGTATTAAGCACGCAAATTTGATATATTTGAATCTTAGTTCTGAGTGTTAATTTGGTGTTGGTCCATGCTTTCATGTGCGACCTTTAAGTCTATCTTTAAGTTTAGCAAATGGCAAAGCTGCTTTTCTGATTCCGGAATTTATTTCTTCTTCGGTGTAAAATGGTTGTGACTATATAACCGAGATAGGTGAACTTTATCTCAGATTGAATTATTATTATATTTAATGAGTGCAGCATCGAAGAAACCAACTCGTACTATACTTCGGACATGTTTAAAGAAAGAAAAACTAATTATCGATAGCAAAATGATGTGGTTAATCTTAGCAATGACAATTTGTCATATTCTACATATAGTCTGCTTGTAACACTAACATTGTGCTATATGGCAGAAGGTGATGGTTGTGCTGTGTTTACCATTTATTTTTAGAATGTCGATGTCATTTTTCATTTATGAACATATCTCCTTACCTTCGTGATCAGTTGTTTAATGAAAGTGGAAGAGAGAAATTTAAAATTATTTCCAGTAATTAAATCATTAACCCACCATCATCATCTTCCTCGTCCTCTTCTTCTTCTACGTCTTTTTCTTCCTGCATTCAAATATCTATAGAACATAATTCTACCACAAACACTTTCAAAGATTATCTGTTTTTTGCAATTCTTTCAAGATCATCCCATGTCTTACCCATCATCTCAATCTCTGGTCCCATCTGTTTTTTGCAATTCTTTCAAGATCATCCCATGTCTTACCCATCATCTCAATCTCTGAATCTGGTCCCAGCTGTTTTCTCTATTAATAATTTGGTCATCCACTTTTTTTTTTCCTCTGGAATTCCAAAAAGGTCCGTCGTTTAATATTCTCAGTTTGCTTCCGCGATCTGTGTCCTATTGAGCTCCATCGTCTTCGATCTATCTCTTTATCAACTGGTATTTAACTGGTACAAGACAGGCCTCATGTTGAATAGTAAGAAAACAGTAAGTAAACAAATAGTAAGTAATGGTTATATCGAAGAAACAAACACCACCATCATGCAGCATAAAAATAAACGAGACAAATCTGAAACAGGTGCAACGTTTCAAATACTTGGGCACAATAATAACATCAGACGGTAGATGCACCACAGAAATAAAAAGCAGATTAACTAAGGCCAAAATGACATTTCAGAAAATTAAAAATATCTTATGCAACAAGTCTATGCCAATAAAAATGAGAAAGAGAGTTCATCGGTGCTATATTGGACCAATTCTGACCTATGGAAGCGAATCATGGACAGTAGACAAACAAATGAAAACACGATTAGAGGCCACAGAGATGGGATTTCTCAGAAGAATGTTGAAAGTTCCCTGGACAGCTAAAAAGACCAATGAGGATGTTCTCAAAGAGGCCAACACAAAAAGGGAGCTCTTAAAAAACATCAGAAAGAAGCAATCAACATTTTTCGGGCACATCATGAGAAAAGGACAGTTGGAATACTTGGTTACAACTGGCAAAATAAAAGGAAAGAGAGATCGCGGGCGACAAAGAGAGAAAATA
Source organism: Megaustenia siamemsis (assembly GCA_032433765.1). NCBI lineage: Eukaryota > Metazoa > Mollusca > Gastropoda > Stylommatophora > Ariophantidae > Megaustenia > Megaustenia siamemsis. Next base: position 14,212,574 of record JAVIAB010000041.1, read on the forward strand.
CTGGATTTCTTGGTGTCATGGCATGGAAAACAGTCAACAACAGAACTGATACGATGCACTGTAGATAGAAGATTGTGGAGGGACATGATCACCTACGTCAACCGGTATGGCACATGATGATGATTTAACTGGTACTTTTCCACAATTCTGCGTGATTTTGTCCATCCATTTCCATCCTTTTATTCCGCGCAAACATCCATTAATGAAGGTAGGAATCTTCATGATTGTGGATGATGTTGTTCTCCATGTTTTATAGCTATATAATAGGACTGACTTAACATTGGAGTTTATTTTTTTTTTCTCTCTTTTTTTTAAATATTTATTTCCATATATTTCGTAGTGCAACGAATGCTCATCTTGCTTTTGTATCCTTCTCTGTTCCTTATTATTTATCTGTAGTACTGCCCAGATATGTACGCCTAGTAGAGGTATTTCTTCTATTGTTATTTGGTTATTGCCAACTGCATTAATTATCGTAATGGTCTTATCTTATTTTCAGTCCCAAATGTTGTGATCTCCCATCATGTATGCTTATTTTATTTTGTTTCTGTTGATAATTACGTACATGGAGAGCTATATCACCAGCAAGGTGTAAGTCATGGGTGGCCAACCCTCGGCTCGCGGGCCAAGTAATGGCCGTCAAGACATTTTGATTGGCCCACCGATAGCCCGAGATCTGATACGAACCTGTTTATTACTATCAGACTGTGCGATTCATAGAAGCCGATTCTCAAGGACAACCTTCCTTCTGTCAAGGCGTTGTTTGCCGCCATTAGTTTGCCGCCGCTACTGGTTTCCGAAACCTTCCATACAATGCATCAATTGATAGACCTAACCTCGGTTTAAATTTATCCGGAAATATATCTAATGCTGATCTTCCGAATGATCATGCTGTGTAGTTTGTTCGTAATAATATTTCTTGCAACAGATGGCACAGTCTTACCTAGTCAGTTGTAAATAAATATCGATTCATTATTATTTTCTTTGTGACGTTGATACACTTTTGCAGCTTGTATTGCTCTGTGCTGGCAGTTAGTGTTAGTTCAGATGGCTTTAAGCAAACATGGTTCGCCAAAGAGAAAAAGTGAATGTGAAATTGGTGTCCGAACATTTAATGAAGAATGAGAAGTGTTTCGAAACCGATGTGTTTGATCTGTTCAACGACAGAATAGAATAACGATAGTTCCTAATAAAAATACAACATGGAAAGGCATTTCAAACAAACACAATAAGCATTCAACAAATAATATCCTCCTGTCTCTACTTTAAGAACTGTTTACATCTCAAAGAAAAATAAATGACCTCATTGTATGCAAAACTTATTTGTTTAAAAAAGTGAACAAATGAAAAAAAAACACGGTAAAGACTTCTAACGAAATATCACTTCTTCTCGCCAAAAAGAAAAAAAAAACCGTTCTCAAAATGTGAGATTGTTAGGGAAAGCGTGTCCATATTTGCAGAAAATGCTCGTAATATCAAACGAATGGCAGAAAATATTTCCCTATCACTAAATACAATAATGAGTCTCATTGAAGAAATGGTAGGCGATGTATCAAAACAGATGCACTATGTAACTGCTGTCACTAGATATTTCTTTATTGCAATAGATGATAGTGGTGACATGCCAGGTAATGCTCAGTTACTTGTGTTTGTGAGGTGCATAAACGACAACATCGATGTGTTTTAGGAGCTTCTAAGACTTTGTGATTTATCGACAACAATAACTAGAAGAGATGTGTTTGAAGCAGTGAAAAACTGTGTCGGAAATAGTGATGTTGGCGGCAGTAAACTTGAATGGTCTAAACTTGAGAATATTTGTACAGATGGCGCACAAGCAATGTTAGGGTAGATAGGTGTCTGTGTTCTTTGCTTGAGCAGTATTTAGATCAGAAATTGCTTTAATATCATTGTATCATTCATCATGAGGTTTTGTGTGCTAAAGACATGAGCTGTCAACACGTCATTGATCCTGTTCTGCGTTGCATTAATATGATTTGATCACATGCCCTCAATTGAAGAGAACCTAGAGATCTTGTTGAAGAAGAAATACATGAATCTGGTGAACTCTTTCTTCACAAATCAGTTAGATGGCTTTCTAGAGTAGAAATGCTGTTGCGCTTTTTGAAAGATCAAGTTCTTTCATTTTTTGGAATTAAAACTGATTTCCTTTTGTAGTTTTGTTTACTTAAATATCAAGAGCGGCTTTGTGATTTGGCATTTTTTAGTGATATGTCACATCATTTGAATATTCATAACAAGAGTTTACAAGGAAAAGACTCTTTGTTTTCATCCATGCTCAATGAAGTCAACACTTTTAAATTGAAGCTTAAATTGTTTTGTAACAGCTTAGCGCAGTAGAAACTTGATCATTATCCAAGCATTCAGCACATGTTAAGTAAATGCAGTGACTTTATCGTGGAACATTTAAAATACAAAACAGTAGTTACAGCTTTGAGCGAGGCATTCTCAACTCGATTTTCCTCTTTCGAATCTTAAAAGAGTAACATCAATCTATTCATAAATCCTATTTCTATTTCGGAGTTTCAGATTAATAAATGCCCCCCCCCCCCCCAAAATCCTCGCAAATGGAAATAATAGGAGAAATAATAGGAGAAATAATAGGAGACATAAAAGGAGAAATAATAGGAGAAATAATAGGAGAAATACTAGGAGAAATAATAGGAGAAATAATAGGAGAAATACTAGGAGAAATAATAGGAGAAATAATAGGAGAAATACTAGGAGAAATAATAGGAGAAATAATAGGAGAAATAATAGGAGAAATAAAAGGAGATATAATAGGAGAAATAATAGGAGAAATAAAAAACCATTCGGAACTTCGTGCTAAATTTAAAGTGACCGAATTTGGGAATTATGTCCCTTAAGACCGATTTCCTGAAAGTCACGATCTTGCTTTATGGCTCTTGTGCAGATTTGGCTTCACATACATTTGTGAGGAAACTTTTTTCTGCCATGAATGGTATCACAAATAAGTTACGTTAGACTGTTACAGATGCACATCTTGCCTATATACTTGTTCTGTGCACATAAACAATTACACCTAATATTGATATATTGTTGAATGAAAACCATGTTCAAAAATCACATTAAATTAACATTACGTGTTTTCAAAACGGTAAGACTGTAAGAGTAATTTAACGAGTATTTCTATAATAATTCATGATGTCTCCTTTTATGATAGTTTTATTTTAAATGTATAAAATAAATTATATGATTATATGGATAACTGATTAATTTTTTTGCAACGTTATGCATTATGCAAGACATTATGCTTTATTTATATATATATCTATTGTCCTTTCGAGCCGAAGACGGCACATAGGGCAGAACCACAATCTCAAAAACAGAAACCTTGCGTGCCAAAGTGGCACATATTGCAAAGATCACTGTTCTAAAATATATGGCGCTGTTTCCATAACAATAATTTTTACAATGACAGCTTGTCAAGCCACCGATCAACTCCTTAGTCGCCTCTTACGACATGCCTGGAAGGTCACAGTGTCACTATTCTTTACTTCCCTCATAATGAGGCCCCGGTAACACACAGGAAAAGAGTTATTTATAAGGTGATCATATTTTTGAAACCCTAATCCAGGACGGATTAATTTGACTTACATTTTCCATCAACAAAATGAAATTTCTTCCGTCTTTTTCAAGTAAATAATAAATACATTTTAAGGCTAATTAAAACACCTAACAATATAGGCTTATAAAACGTTATCAGGAGATAAAAAAGCATTATTGATACTCACTTAAATAGAAGGTGAAGCAGAGTTGCCTTACTTTCCTGTTGATGGGTTGTTTTTCAAAGATCTTTCTTTGTTTGGAGCATCTTAAAAAAAAATCAACACATATTTGCTCATTGCTCACGTTGGTGATAACATGACCTTTAATCTGTCCACACTTAGATGTGTTTTATCCTTTGTCCACAAGCTGTTCATCAGTGACAACATCTTCTGTTGCAGCATTTGTTCCCGGTAGCATAAAGATAACTCTGCCAACTTCAAACTATGTGAAATTGGCACATGCCTGTTTTGGAAGTGGGAAGTCATTTCAATCCAACGCTGCCCTGGTATCTTATATAATGTCCATGATTCTGCACTATGCATGAATATTGAGAAGATATAACAATTTGCTCTTCTTTAGTTCTAGCCCTGGTGTTATTTGTTTTGATATTAGTCTATTTTTCTTGGCATTAAAACTACTGTTTGCCATTCCTATTCTTTTGTTTATTTCATCATCATCATGTACCCTGCCGGTTGGCGTAGGCGATCATGTCCCTCCACAATCTTCTATCCACAGTGCATCGTATCAGTTCTGTTGTTGACTGTTTTCCATGCCATGACACCAAGCTATCCAGTATTTTCTCTCTTTGTCGTCCACGATCTTGTTTATTTCAGTTTTCATTTTTCATCACTGGTTATATTATATCCATTATAGTTGTAACTCTTAACTGTCTCCAGGCCTATTCTTTCGACTTTGATATCCACTTATAGGTTTTGAGTATTATCTTTGCTAATGATCATATATTTGTTCTTTTTTGAAATTTATATCAATCCATATATTTTGTGTGTCATATTTATTTAACTAAATAACTGTCATAGATCTTTACGATTTTCAGCTAGTAATACATCTAGTGTCATCAGCATGTCCTATGTTATTGATTATATTTCCAATAATGTTTAGGCTTGGCATTTCTGTGACGTTTTTAAAAAATTCCTCAGTGTATAGATTGAACAATTGTGGTGCAGTATGCGTATCTACCTGACTCGTCTTTGTATAATCAATACGTGTAGAGTTCTCGTTGGTATATTTTATTATTGCTGTTTGCTCCCTTTATAAATTACATATTAACCGTATGTGTGTGTCATCTGCATGTATATATTTTAGGAATTCTATTTGTTATTTATAGTACATGCTATCAAAAGATGTAATGTAGTCTATGAAGCAGGCATATATTTATTTATTTATTTATGTGTACTTTTCAATTACTGTCCTCATGCAGAATATGGCTTCTTTTTGTCTTTCAGTTTTTTCATAAATCCACATTTGCTTTTATAATTCCATATTGATTTTATTCTGAATCCTTTTGTATAACATTTAGCAATATTTTTGTTACAAGGCTCATAAGGATTATTGTTCTAAAATCACTGGATTCAACAGCACCATTCTTTGTATGCAACATAATGAAAGTTGATATTTTTAGTGCATTTGGATTTTTCCCCTTTGGTATAAGTCGTTGCATATGTCTGTGATCATTTCAATGCCAAAATCTTCTAGTACCCATCTTATCTCCTGTATGTTGACAGGCCCGGCAGCCTTTCATTGTTCCATTGCTTGTATAGGGTTTTTTTTTTTTCATTTCATATTTTAAGATTCCATATCCTGGCTTACATGTTATAATTGGTTTCTTTTGCCCTTTCGTTATAAAATACTTTTGTTATATATTTCTGGCATCTATAAATTATAACTTTATTGTCAGCATTTTTTCCTTTTTTTATTTTAATGTGTGTGACGTAGAGGCAATATGAATTACAATGGCGAGTTAGCCTTGTGCTATCTTGTTAGTTCGGAGATTGGTGTGGGGGTGGGGTGGGTTTGGTGGGGTTCACGGATAGTTCTGTCATCATCAACAAATAAAGAAAGTTCAGTGTGTTGGTTTTGTCATGTTGACCGGCCATGGGAAATGGGTAGCTCACACAAACACACATAGTCTCACACATAACAGGAAGAGAGAGAAAGGGAGAGAAAGTTCTCTATTTTCAGCCTCAGACATTATTTCCTAAACAATAAATCGCAACACTCAAATCAGCCCTTTCATGTGATCAGAAGTGTTCATGTACACAACTTTAGTTAGGGAATAAAACAGCAGAGGGCTGAAGACAGAAGTGTTCATGTACACAACTTTAGTTAGTGAATAAAACAACAGAGGGCTGAAGACAGAAGTGTTCATGTACACAACTTTAGTTAGTGAATAAAACAGCAAAGACCTGAAGACAGAAGTGTTCATGTACACAACTTTATTAGTGAATAAAACAACAGGGGACTGAAGACAGAAGTGTTCATGTACACAACTTTAGTTAGTGAATAAAACAACAGAGGGCTGAAGACAGAAGTGTTCATGTACACAACTTTAGTTAGTGAATAAAACAACAGAGGGCTGAAGACAGAAGTGTTCATGTACACAACTTTAGTTAGTGAATAAAACAGCAATGACCTGAAGACAGAAGTGTTCATGTACACAACTTTAGTTAGTGAATAAAACAACAGAGGGCTGAAGACAGAAGTGTTCATGTACACAACTTTAGTTAGTGAATAAAACAGCAATGACCTGAAGACAGAAGTGTTCATGTACACAACTTTAATTAGTGAATAAAACAGCAAAGACCTGAAGACAAAAGTGTTCATGTACACAACTTTAGTTAGTGAATAAAACAACAGAGACCTGAAGACAAAAGTGTTCATGTACACAACTTTAGTTAGTGAATAAAACAACAGAGACCTGAAGACAGAAGTGTGCATGTACACAACTTTAGTTAATGAATAAAACAACAGAGACCTGAAGACAGAAGTGTGCATGTACACAACTTTAGTTAGTGAATAAAACAACATAGGGCTGAAGACAGAAGTATTCATGTACACAACTTTAGTTAGTGAATAAAACAACAGAGGGCTGAAGACAGAAGGGGCTTTTTTATATTAGAAACCATTTACATCACGTGATTTAGTACGAAATATAGAAACAAGGTCACATTTTAATCACTTCCAAAATCGTAGGTCGAAATTTGGCTCTAAAAGAAGCCACTAGGCAGTCAAGCACTTATAATGGTGCAGTTTCTTCAAGAGCTGTAGATGGTAATATCAATGCCGACTTCAACAGTGGAAGTTGTGCTTCAATAACAGGAACAGGTGTGGATCCACCCTATCTGGACGTCGACTTCACAAACCCGGTGACAGTTTTTAGGGTCGATCTCTACAAAGGACCTGATCACAGCAGTAAGTACATTTACCATAAAGTGAGGTAGCAGAAGGGTCAATGAAAGAGTTTTACATTTGATGGTTTATCTTTTACTTTTCAAGCTTCGGTGTTCAACCTACATCGTTATAGTTGTTCCCTTAGTATTGTAACAAGACCTAACATCGAGGTCATAATCATCCGACATGGAACTGTGACAAGTTAATAATGAAAATGTGGACAAAAAATAGATTGTGATTGTAAAATAGTAACTTCTTTCATTGGTCAGCATAAAAGGTCAACAACAAAGTTCTTTCACCTTTTTGAGGTCAAGGGTCATACTCCATACTTCATTTATTGCTCATACCCTCTCATTCATATTTGTCTGTTGCTGCCAATAGTCTAGTTATCTTTGGTTTGTCACCCATTTTGACTTCATTCTCCTGTTCATTGAATATAGCAACATAATTATTCCTGAACATATGACATGTCTATATCCATCTTCTACCTATTATCATTGTATGAAGCTCCTCTTTGTTACTCATACAGAGAAGTTCTTTATTGCTGATTTTATTTATTTAAAATATTCTACACATGTGTCCTCAAGCAGGATGTGTGAAATGATAACAGTTTCCTTCTCTTCTGTTGCCCTCCATCATCCAGACCCATATAGACGCACCTAAAGTACACATCTCTCAGTTATCCTTAATTTGACTTTTGTGTTGTACTGGATGAGCCTCAGAACGTGGTTTAGCTCGTAAAAAATATCAAAGACTGAATCAAGAAACTTTCGAGGAAAATCATAACAATGGTCCACACAAAAATAGAATCAAGAAAGTTTGTGAAACATTCACCATGTGGCACTTTTTGAGGGCAAGCAGTTTGATTTTGACCTGAATAGATTGTGTTTTCATTCTTTGATAGTAGAATAATTACTGATATAATGTGTAAACTACATTCCTGCAAGGTATTATTTATATTCTTCGTAACTGGCACAAAAGTCAACAAAATGAAAATATTCAGCATCTTTTCATTCTGTCGTTCACCCAATGGACACTAAATTAATTGATAAACATGCCCGTGTTGATTTTTCTTTGTTTATTTGAGAATGGTATTTGCCTTTCATGTTAATCTTTGTATGTTTGTTGTTGTGTACCCGATGATGGCTTTTGTTAAAACGTCATAGCTTGTCTTGTCGTTCTATTAGTTTAGCTGATTTATACTGTTTTGTGTTTACTTGTTGTCGTTCTATTAGTTTCGCTGATTTATACTGTTTTGTGTTTACTTGTTGTCGTTCTATTAGTTTCGCTGATTTATATTGTTTTGTGTTTACTTGTTGTCGTTCTATTAGTTTCGCTGATTTATATTGTTTTGTGTTTACTAGTTGTCGTTCTATTAGTTTAGCTGATTTATACTGTTTTGTGTATACTTGTTGTCGTTCTATTAGTTTCGCTGATTTATACTGTTTTGTGTTTACTTGTTGTCGTTCTGTTAGTTTCGCTGATTTATATTGTTTTGTGTTTACTTGTTGTCGTTCTATTAGTTTAGCTGATTTATACTGTTTTGTGTTTACTTGTTGTCGTTCTATTAGTTTCGCTGATTTATATTGTTTTGTGTTTACTTGTTGTCGTTCTATTAGTTTCGCTGATTTATACTGTTTTGTGTTTACTTGTTGTCGTTCTATTAGTTTCGCTGATTTATACTGTTTTGTGTTTACTTGTTGTCGTTCTATTAGTTTCGCTGATTTATATTGTTTTGTGTTTACTTGTTGTCGTTCTATTAGTTTCGCTGATTTATACTGTTTTGTGTTTACTTGTTGTCGTTCTATTAGTTTCGCTGATTTATACTGTTTTGTGTTTACTTGTTGTCGTTCTGTTAGTTTCGCAGATTTATACTGTTTTGTGTTTACTTGTTGTCGTTCTATTAGTTTCGCTGATTTATACTGTTTTGTGTTTACTTGTTGTCGTTCTATTAGTTTATCTGATTTATACTGTTTTGTGTTTACTTGTTGTCGTTCTATTAGTTTAGCTGATTTATACTGTTTTGTGTATACTTCACATTAAAGACAACACACGATGTCCTTCTCAAAAACAGGCGCAGAACAAGATGGGGCGCCCACTGTTTGGACCATATTCATTTGAAAAAAAACAGGAGCGGGTGTGAAGAGGTGACAGTATCCAAACATATGTAGGGGCCATTGAGGTAGTGACAAGGTCACAAGGTCAGACAGAAACATCAATTCTAGGCATGGACACCAGGTTTGACGTCAAAATGCTATTCTCGATCAACATTGAGTACATCATCATGAGATCGGATGACATCCAAGCGGCTAGACAACGTTATCATGAGTTTATATAGTATGTCCACTAGAAAGTGTACATTCTATTTGGAATGAGCGTCAACATGCCACATAATGATGGGTCATTTCAGGTGGGCGATGTTGAAGGCTACAACAATGTGGTAGTTGTCGCCGTAGAAGGAAAAAAGGCTAAGTCTTAGCACAGTTATGGATGATGTAGAGCCTCAGCTAGCGGAAATAGAGAGACTATTTTTACCAGCTCTTTCTGAATAGAATACTTCTAACCCCATATAATTTCTGTGAACTACCCGGCCGTTTTACATCAGGAACTCAAGAGCCAGGGCATGATGCTACCAATAATTCCCGGGAGAGTCGCAGCCAGTTTGTCCCCCAACTTAGTCTACATCACTCAGACCTTTACTGATGTATGTAACTACTTTTACGAGACTCGCATCGACGTGGCTTCGACTGATACAGTGTCTCACTTCTTGAAGGCACTCACGCTCTATCGCAGGTAAGGCTTCTGCCTTAGGTAAGACCAGATATACAAACTCCAATTATTTACAAATTACCCACATTCCTGAGACTATTCCACACAAACGTCTACTTGATTCTCTGGTTTGTGACCATCTTATTGACCTTCTCTTTATGAATATCGGCCATGCAGCTTCAAAATCATGATTTCTAGAAGTAATCATCATCTGATTCTCTTTGAGGATCAGGTGCAAAGCACTAGCCATATCCCCAGTCTCCCATTGGAGATTAACGGTAGAAGGTCGATTGGTGATCGTGAAAATGATATAGTCTACACCATAAGGCCGATGATCATCGGATGGACCAAATTCTGGCATCCCAAATTTCGAGCTTCTGTCATTGTTAGTCTATTCAAGATATAACTGTGAATACACACAACACAATGTCCAACTCTCACAAGGTGGGCACACTTAACCCTTACCGCAGAGCACGAGAACCTGTAGGGGTTTAAGACGAGCGGTAGATCATTGCCATCACAAACAATCCATGTGCTATTGATCAAATACAACAGCTCCAGGTATGGTTCCCTAACTTGGGCGCTTGTCGTGTGATTATGTATGGGACTGTTCCGTTAGTCTTCACGATTAGTCTCACATCGACGGACAACAATATAACGTCATGTGTTTAAAAATATCACGATATTGACCAACAACAACACAGTGTCTCTCGCTGACCACTAGTGTGTTTAGCTTATTATGTTGATCTCTGAAAGCCGAACTATGAAAGATGTAATGCAGTTTACCAGGATAACGACAGGGGTTTCATCAGCAATGCAACTAAGCTGCGAGTTGACGCTGAGGATGATAGTAACAGCCAAAGTAAAACTGTAGCGAACGGCTATGAACATCGATTTTGTATTGCTCTCGACATAGATCTGCTCTCGACATAGATCTGTTCGAGAGCCACATACTGTTTTACCAGAGCACAATCTGATGACCTCCAGTCTCCTCCCTCCCTCCCTCCATCCCTCCCAACCTCTCTCCCAACCTTCCTCCACATTCCCTTCCTTCCTTCCTTCCTTCCTTCCTTCCTTCCTTCCTTCCTTCCTTCCTTCCTTCCTTCCTTCCTTCCTTCCTTCCTTCCTTCCTTCCTTCCTCCTTCCTTCCTTCCTTCCTTCCTTCCCCCTTCCCTCCCTCCTTCCTTCCTTCCTTCCTTCCTTCCTTCCTTCCTTCCTTCCTTCCTTCCTTCCTTCCTTCTTTCATTCATTCATTCATTCATTCATTCATTCATTCATTCCTTCCTTCCCTCCCTCCTTCCTTCCTTTTGGCCTTCCTGCCTCCCTTTCTCCTTCCTTTCTTTCCTCCCTTCCTATCTACTTTCCTTCCTTACTTCTCCATCCATTCCTGCTCCCTCCCCCTTCCTTCCCTTTCTTTCTTGATTCCATCCTTCCATACTTCCTTCCTTCCTTCATTCATTCATTCTTTCAATTCATCTCTCTTTCAAGTCATCCTTCCTTCCTTCCGTAATGTCCTTCCTTTCATCATCCCTTTATTCTTTTAGCCTGTTCTTTCTTCTTGGCTTTTATTTGCTTTGCATGATCTATAATTATTTAATTTTCTTTTTTAGAAAATCAGATATTTCGCCCCATTGGATTTGAACTACGATTTTTCAATAAATTCGGAAAAAGACTCATTTTATACAAAGACACTGACTTGGGTCCTCCCCTTGAAGTGTACAAGGTGTAAGTAGATAAACCTGTGTTTCCTGTAAAATATATAATTATAGAACCTATAGTATTCGGACCAGATAACCGCGATAGGGTTCTAACTATTTGTGAGCTACAGGTATTTGGAGGTATGTATTTTGTTTGGATAAAAAATTTAATGAAACGTTACTTTTTGGCTTCATTTTTCTTGACTTGAATTTTTTTAGCTATAGAATGGATGCTCTTTACAGTTCTTGTCTTGAAAATACATGTCTGCTTCTGTGGTTCTTCTTGTGGGAAGAGTGTAGTGTCAATAGTTGGAGGAATCTGGCATCATTGGACATTAGTTATTTGAAGTGTAGCAACTGAGTACACATATCTTGGTGCTACATTCTCCGATGATGAAAAAATAAATATAGAAACGAACATTCGTCGCAGGAAAATATAGAAGTATTCGGACATATTATGTATCTTCTACATTTCAAGACAATGCCGATAAGGAGAAATAAATATATTGTACACATCATTTCTATCTCCGCACTGTGTTGTCAGTGCTTAACATGGCAATTTACAACGAGCCAGACATAAAGTTAATCAGCACGAAAATTACAAGTTTGAGAAATGTTGTAGGAGTGACCGGGAGAAACAAAATAAAAAAACGGGGTTATAGTAGAAAGAGTTGGAATAGAACACGTATTGAATTACATACAAAGACAACAGATAAAATCGTTTGTCCAACTATAGAAAATGCAAATGATGATGTATCATATAGGACATTGCGGATATGCAATGGATTAGGATGACATTCTTAGTGCCCTCAGGGAGGCTTGCGCTGATGACTCAACCAATGATCATGAATCTACAACCATTTTCAGACAGAATGAACATCAGTGTTAAACCTGGGAATGGCTGCAAGGAGCGCTGCGCGGGGAAACACAGGAGAATAAAATATCAACACAGAACTGGGTCCATCATGCTCCACACACTGAGGGAGATACTTGGGTGGGTCCATCATGCTCCACACACTGAGGGAGATACTTGGGTGGGTCCATCATGCTCCACACACTGAGGGAGATACTTGGGTGGGTCCATCATGCTCCACACACTGAGGGAGATACTTGGGTGGGTCCATCATGCTCCACACACTGAGGGAGATACTTGGGTGGGTCCATCATGCTCCACACACTGAGGGAAATACTTGGGTGGGTCCATCATGCTTCACACACTGAGGGAAATACTTGGGTGGGTCCATCATGCTCCACACACTGAGGGAGATACTTGGGTGGGTCCATCATGCTCCACACACTGAGGGAAATACTTGGGTGAGTCCATCATGCTCCACACACTGAGGGAAATACTTGGGTGGGTCCATCATGCTCCACACACTGAGGGAGATACTTGGGTGGGTCCATCATGCTCCACACACTGAGGGAGATACTTGGGTGGAGACCTGGACACTCATGGACATGTTCGGTGTGCAATAAGGCGAATCCGTCGACTAAACTCAACGGGACATTCACACAAATAAGACGCAGAGCTCGATGTAGAACAGATTACATTGGAGAGAAAGCAACAGAGAAACTATAACATAGCATCAGGTGTCAATAGTTGAGGCTGCTACAAGAGAAAGAATGTATAGACTACAGTAAAGCAGTTGGCAAAGAAAAGCATATGGATATGATCAATATGCTGGAGAAATGAAACATTGACGGCAAGGATCTAAGAATCATAAAGAGCATACATTGGCAACAAACAGCAGCCATAAGAATTAGCACTTGTCTTCCTTTGTGGCTTAAATATTGTATTTAGATATATGAAAACGTTTTCTCACAATGTCATAGATTAATTAAACAACTTAACACCTTCTTGAGTATCTAAGAGTTCACTTTATTGCCCTACCAACAACAGTAAATGTTTTTACTTCATCAAATAGCATCACAATCTGATGTTGCGTTCGAGTAACTTGTAGACTTTCTTATGTAATTATCTTTCTTCTTCAATTAGTTGAATTTATCCTGATACACCTCCACTTATAAATAATAATGTCAACATCTAGATAATAATTTCTCATTAGCTGCTCAACCATTTCTATTTTATTAATACTCTGGACTTCCAAATTCTTTACGGCATGGAGATGTCACTTAGCTATCATATTTAAAATTAGCTTCACAATATCCTTTCATTATTAGGCACAATTCTAAGTAACATTCTATAACACATTTCTCCTGCTATATTTCAACACAACTTCTAACATTATAACGTTCTATTCTACAACCTTCTGATGAAAACCTTCGCTGGCCATCTGCCCCAAGACAACCATCTATCACATCTACCCGGACCTAACAGTCCAAATTATGTCTATTTCTCAGTAATAATCACCTTCTTATTGACCAAGACATCACGTGACTCTATCAAACCGTTTATTGTTCACTATTCAATCCTTCCACGGATCTTCCGTGCCCAACTAGTTTCTACCTGTTCTCAGTGACCATGACATCACCTGACTCTATCAAACCGTTTATCGTTCACTATTCAATCCTACCACAGAGATCTTCCATGCCCAACTAGTTTCTACCTGTTCTCAGTTCGGGCGTGTCTCGCTGGATCCACGTGTCAACACCTCCAACCCACCCCTACCTTTGATTGGCTTGTGTCATCCCATTGTATTAAACAATTGAACATTCCCGTTATCTTTCTCGCACTATATATTCTCTCTTCTTCTACCCTGTAACAACAGTGACATTTGTTGTAATTGCCTGTTTCCATATTGTGTTTGCAATGCCTACAATTTAATTTATTCAAGTAGTTTTGCCTTGTTAGGTGACTGACAGGAACACGTTCTGTTCTCATCTGAAAGATCAGACCGTGGTTTCCTATATTTTGTTATTTAATTTAGTCATTGAGTGTGGATTTGTTCTGTACTTTTTATATAATGGCTAGTTTTGCTAATGACCAACTGGATCAGCTATACTTACCGATAGTTTCCTCTATGAATCTGCTTTTAAATTATTAAACATAGTCCGAGTTGTTAACTGAAGTGATGATGCTCCAAGTATAGATTACCTATCTGCTTTTACATGGCTGGTATTTCAACATGCTCATGGATCCATTACAGTGTAACCTTTACGTCATAAGAAGTTGACACCTAGTTATTTGAATCAGTAGTAAAATCAAATCAGACAATGAGAGCAATAAACTATAGTCCCTTTCATAAGTGGTGCCCAACTTTTAAAATCGATATCTTTTAAACCGCGTTTTATAAACTTGTCAAAATTTGCATGTAAAGTTATAATGATTAGAACCCAACAGGGAATTAATTTAATAAAAAAACAACATTTGGTTATTATTGTTGCTTATTTGATTTATATAAATTTATAACGACCCATTGATGTAGTCAAGACTTAATGTTTACAGTATTTAAGTTAAAAATAGCGATTAAAAATCCATACACGGTCAAATTGACGATTTTGCACGCTTTCAACGTGAGTTTTCTGACACAATTGGACACTTGTAGAAAACACGAGGCATTGTATGTTCCATTTCCGTTCATTCAGCGGCGAAGCCGTCCTCGAACTGAGCAGACAATAATTCTTCTGGTGTTTTGTCTTATCCAATTATTCCCCAATTACAGCCACGCCTTTACCTAGTGAAAATTAATGATAGACCAGCAACTACGGTAATTTCTATTCTTTAGGGCTTCACAATTTACAATTGTGACAAGCATCAAATAAATTCGCCGCTTTAAGAAAACTGCAGCTGCAAGATATTTGTTAAATATAAATTTAAAGGGTCTTTTGCATTCTAATAACATTTGGAAAATTTCAACAGTCTTTAACAAATGTTTACTGCGTAATAGCGTTTTGAAGTTGGGCACATGATTTGAAACGATCTATAGCAAACTCATTAGATTGAGTATAACACTTAATGTTGACTAATTATATGGTTCTGAACTATTTCTGACGAGAACTCGCTTGGTTCTATAAATACATCTTCACAGCTCCACCTTTCTTTGCAGGACTTCATGAGTTTTTAAAAGTTGTAAGACTGACTTGAACATTAATTTATAATTTATAACGTCATCGTTTAACTTCACATCAGAACAAATAACATTGGAACTAAAACTACAAATAGTAAAATGGTACATTTGACCAACGTTACTGTAAGGTGCAGAAACATGGACATTAAATAACAAAACAGAACAGAAAACGGAAGTTTTTAAAATGATAATCTATAGAAAAAAAAATAGAAGTATGTGGGAGGAGAAGACAAATAAGGAAGTTCTGAATCAGCTGAAAATGAAAAAAAAGAAGCACATAACACAATTAGCGGAAGGCAAGTGAGATGTTTGGGACATGTGAAGTGACACAATGCTCTACTGAAAGTCATCTTAGAAGGGGAGGTACACGGTGGACGAGGTGATCAAAACTAAAGTGGACTAACACCAAAAGTTGGACAGGTGAACCTATAATAGCATGTACCATCAAGAAAAGAGACAGTAAAACGGCATTCCAAGGTAGCCAGCCAACCTTTGATGTTGAGATGACACCCAATGAATGAAAACATTATTGGAAGACAGTTGTAATGTAATTCCTGCCGTTTCTATCTCTAACCCCACCATTATCATGTATCCACAGACACTAATTGCCCGCTGGGTAGCCATGGTCGAGAATGTGAATTCCAGTGCCACTGTGCAAACAAATACGAACAATGTTTTGCTGATACTGGTGGATGTGCATCTGGATGTGCTGCTGGTTTCCTTGGAGCTGGCTGTCAGGAGAAAAGTTAGTGAACATATTATCTGTACAAACTCTCACTGTGTCTTTCTTGTGTTGATGTCCAGTAAATGTCAGTAATTAACCTGGAGTCAACCATATATTTAATGCAATCATTTTTACCTGAATATGGCCCTTTTCGTCTTACAGACTGTTTAGTGGAGAGTATTAGTGTCTTTTTTTTTGGAAACAATGTTTTTGTCCAACAGCTTCTCTCGTGGCTGCTGCTACCAATGTTTGACAAACACACTAGACCACAGAATGAACCCCCGAATGAAAGTCAAAATGGTCAGTTCACTGATCCACATCGTTTACCATCTCTTTTCTGTCTTTTTTCTTCCATGTTTTGAAATAGTACAGCCTCAAATGATGTAATGCCATTTTTCATACAGGCTCTCCATGATCTCTTGCAAGATGTTCCCAGTCATTTTCACAGATGGATAAGTCATTCACAGATGATTTACAATTATCTCTATATCGTAGTTTAGGTCTGCCGATTTATCTTCTTCCATGTAATAGTTCACATAAACATGTGTTTTTAAAACATGAGTTCACCATATAGTATTTGCTTAGGAATGCAGTTTCCTGGACTGTTGCAATATCAACATGTTTAGTTCTTTGTCTTTGCTGGCTGTTGTTCTAATTATCCTTTCTTTCAGTGTGCTAACTTCAACAAGTCCAATGCATGTGGTTCTTACGTTCCATGTACTAAGCTTACACATTGATGCTTTCTTCCTCATTTCACTCTTCCTACTTTGCCTTGACACAGAATATGGAGATAGTGCTTTACCCAGTCACACTATCCCCCTATCGACTTCGTATCAATAATTTCCGAAGGAGGAATGAGGTCCGTACTTCGAAATTGACAATCGAATTTGTACCTGAGACATTGTAAAAAGACAACAGCAGAAATTATGCAACAATTAATTATATAATTATTTAACATTTATAATTTATGTTAATATCTCTAATGCGATATCATGATTGGTAGAATTGGGAATCTTCTAATTAAAGGGAATTAACTAAAAAAAAACAAATAATAAAAAAAATATATAAATTTGCATTTCCAGCTTGAAGTGCAAGGATGTAAAACGACGATATTCAATTTGTGTGTTCGTCAGTTTAGAATGCAGAAGAAAAATACAATAGGAAATAAAAAAGCAGTACATTGTAAATGAAAAATCGTCTTCTTCTTCTACCTCTTTAGCTCCCTGTGGAGCATAGGTCTTCAACAAACACTTTCCAAGTCGTTCACTTTTTGCCATTGTTTTAAGATCATTCCATGTCTTCCCCATCATGTTTATCTCTGCTTCTATCTGTCTTCTCCAAGAATTCTTTAGTCTTCATCTTTGTCTTTTCCTCTGCGGATTCCAAAAAAGGGTCTGTTGTGTAATACTCTCAGTTGGCTTCCGCAGTGTGTGTCCTATCCAGCGCCATCGTGTTCGCTGAATCTCTTTATCCACTGGTATTTGACTGGTACATTTCCATAATTCTATGTTAGTGATTTTGTCCTGCCATTTCCATCCTTTTTTCTGCGTAAGCATCCATTAATCAAAATGTGTATCTTCATAATTGTCAATTTTGTTGTTATAAACTTTATGGAGATTCCGTAATGACTCAGCAACTTCCAAAGCATTCCTCTGTCTAAACTATCAAATGCCTTTTCGTAATCTATGAATCCAATATAAAGTGGGGATTTTAGTTCTAAACTTTGTTCAACTATTATACGTAGAGTAGTTAGTTGATCAGCACATGATCTGTTCTTCCTAAAACCTGCTTGTTCATCTCTCAAATGTTTCTCTATGGCCTCTTATAGTCTCTCCAGAATGATTCTGCTTAATATTTTTCCTGGCACTGATAGTAGCATAATTCCCCTATAATTTGTGCACTCCTGTAAACTTCCTTTCTTTGGTAGTTTGATCATATAACCTTCTTTCCAGTCTTTAGGTATTTCTTCCCTCTCCCAAATTTTATCCAATAGATTATGTACCATCTTGGTAGAGGTGTTAATATTTGCTTTGATGGCTTCCGAAGGAATTTCATCTGGTCCTGTGGCTTTATCATTTTTTAATAGTTTTGATGGCTTTCATTATTTCTTCTTTTCTTGGTTTTCCAAGCTTCACATAAAAACTTCACAAATGAACAATAGTTATTATTAAAGAATTTAAAAAGCAGAAAACCAGCATAAAAAAATATACACATTTAATTCTAGGATCTCTTGTGATAGTGCCCCGTGAAAATGAAGTATGGGCACATTCTGCTGATTCTAGTGAAATCACACGCCAACGCTCCTAGCCATACCAGCGCTCAACTATGACGCTTGGCTAATGAGAAAATGACATTTCTAGAGAGGAACTGACTGTCTCTACCCATGACTCTCTGATGATATCGATGTATCTATCAAAATGATAGCAGATAGATCATGACCTCTATAATAGTAACTTGTGTCGTATGTCAGTGCAACTATTGTAAGTCAAAGACCAAAGGGAAACATTATAATTATTTATCAAAACAGTGGATGAAATAACAATGTCAAAGAAATGAACTTAAGGAATAACGAATAACATCAAGTTAGAAACATGGAGCGTCAGAAAGATTAGTACATATTTATAATTGAATTAATTCATATGTCAGATAAACACGTACATATGGACTATTTTTGTTTGGTCGATCTCTATATATGGGGTTTCCATATGACAAAGAGTATAAACTATCTATACATTGACCTTTCGAGCTTTAGCCGGCTCATAGGGCATAGACACATATACTCTTTCTATTATCTAAAGTTTATTCTAGTAGTTTTCAATCCTTGTAATTATATTTTATCAAGTCTCGTCATTCGTCTCTGTTCTGTGCAAGCAACTCTGTCACTGAGGGAGCCAATTCCTGCCGCTCTCGCCTCTCTGATCAATGTTCTACTCAGTGTCTCTCTGGGTGGGCCTCTTTTCCTCTTACCTGTTGTTTCCCACATGAGGGCTTGCTTTGTTATTCGGTTATTGTCTCTTCTCATCACATGTCCAACATATGACCATCGTCTTTTTTCTTGATTGAGTGGTTCAATGGGCGATTTCTCTAATTTCTTTATTTGTTTTGAATTCTTTCCACGCTATACCAAGTATTTTCCTTATACATTTATTTTCGAATGCATTCAACTTTGTTTCTGTGTCTATTGTTGTTTTCCAGCTTTCACACGCATACGTAAGGGTTGATAGTACATTTGATTTGAATAGTCTAATTTTTGTTTTTGTGCTGACGAGTTTTGATTTCCTCAACTTTTCAAGGCTTCTGAAAGACATTGCTGCTTTAGATTCTAATTTCTTTACTTGTTTCCCTGTCCCGATCAATGTGACTTTCAAGATAGATACAGTGGTCGATCTCTTCCACTGGTTTATATTGCATGTATATTCTGTCATATGTTGGAATTAAGCTTTTCATGACTTTAGTCTTTTCATGATTGATCTCAAGCCCAATTTTTCTGACTATTGATGATAGTTCATTTGTGTTTTCCTAAATCGCTTTTATAGACTGCTGATATCCATTCAATGCCTTTGTTACCAGTGCAGCATTTCTTCATTATGAAGTCCATAACAATTCCAAATAACAAGGGCGATAAAATATATCCTTGTTTAACCCCAGTTTCTATTTGAAAACATTTGCTCAGTCCTTCCTCTGTACTAACTACACATGTGTAACCATCACACATGAAAACTCTTCGATCTGTTGTTTTGTAGCGGGTTCGTATCAGGCGGTTATTAACGGATTCCCATTCTGATCAACTTCTTGCAGCTGTCTGCCTACTCCTTCACTATGTCTGCCCCATTATGCCTACTCCTTCACTATGTCTGCCCCATTATGCCTACTCCTTCACTATGTCTGCCCCATTATGCCTACTCCTTCACTATGTCTGCCCCATTCTGCCTACTCCTTCACTATGTCTGCCCCATTATGCCTACTCCTTCACTATGTCTGCCCCATTATGCCTACTCCTTCACTATGTCTGCCCCATTATGCCTACTCCTTCACTATGTCTGCCCCATTATGCCTACTCCTTCACTATGTCTGCCCCATTATGCCTACTCCTTCACGGTTTTTTCCATCTTCCCTTCGAGGAAAAAACTACTATTTTATTATCAACAGATTTCCTACCTGTTCCAAGCCAGCTCATTTCGCGTAATCCTAAAATATTTAGATCGTTTCCTATCCATCTCGCTCGCGACTTATGCATGTTTCGTCGGCGCGGCCATTGTTCGTACATTCCAGAATCCTATTTTTGTTGTTGTTTTAGGGCCGAAAATACTATCCCAATTATCCACTGCTAATTTACAAATTCTGTATCAGGTCTACGTTTCATTAACAAAAGCGTTTTTACGATAGCAGCTTTTTATATCCCTGATCAACGGTTCTATAACAAGCGGGATAAACTATAAACTATACTGAAGACAATGGCACAAAACACGAGCACTAAGATACATTTTTGGCTCGTGTATTCGTGAATAAATACTTAACTTTCAAGTAGCCTTGTGTAGGAATTAAACCTTCAACAGTTTAACTTCTCTTTAGCTAATTCAGACGTTCATGGTAGAGCTCTTCATTGAATCATGTGTGAGGTCTAAACAGACCGGTCGATGAGGTGAACATTGTCCTTTAAGTGACAAGTTCTAACTTCTCCAGCAGATCCCAGGAAATCAGGAATAAAACTGCAGCTTGAATTATCAACTTTATGGATCTAAGGCCAAATAAGATTCGATTAACCAACAACATAATCAATAACAACATATAATTGATATGAGATAGCATGATTTTAATACGAAGATCCTACTATGTTAATGTGTTATTTATTATGGTAATAACCGTTTAATCTGGTAAGCTATGGAGACCTGGCTGTTTTAATTGCTACTGCATGTAATAACTCTTGTGATTATGTAGCCAAAATAGCTTCTCAACCACGTTGTTTTTAATGAATCTATGACACATTGTTAATGTATGGTTAAGAGATAGATGCTGTAAATTAAACACGAATAAACGATGTTTAATAATCTACATTGAAATGTATTTATAATTACAGCATGAAAAGTACATATACAACATCCATTATTTTATTTATATACGCCTCTAATTATAATGTAATGGCTAGGCCATGTTCTACTATTCTATGATGTTCATTTATTTAGTAACACAAATAACATATTTATTATTATAAATATATTATTAGGATTATCTTTCCATTAATGTTTAGGTCTGGCATCTCATTGATGTTTTTAAATATTTGCTCAGTGTATAAATTGAACAAGCTTGGTGATAGGGTGCATCCTTGTCTTACTCCTCTTTTTATATCCATGGGTACAGAGTTCTCCTTGTTATATTTTATTATTGATGTTTGTTCCCAGTACAAATTACATATCAGTCGTATGTCTGTGTCGTCTAGATTTATATCCTTAGGCAGTCTATAAGTTAATTATGGTGTATTCTATCGAAAGCTTTGGTTAGTCTATGAAGCAGGCATATATTGGTTTGTTTACTTCTATGAACTTTTCAATCAATGTTATCATGCTAAATATGGAAACGGAGTTCAGAGAGATTAAAAAAGGTTAAGCAGGAGAAGTATTTATATTGTATCTCGTTTGGGGACCTGGCTTGCGAACTGATGCGTGTTCGTCAATCGCCATTGGTGTGGTTATCTCCTTAACTTGAAATTGTGTATCATGTGTAAAACATGATTAGAGTAACTCCTCTGCCGGCTTGCTGGGCCTGTCACGCGATAACATCCTTACTTTGCACGTGCGATTGATGGAATAAACTACTGGTAGAATCACATTGTTATGTACAGCTCATACTCATGCGCAACACTGAAGAAACCATAGTTTGTTTACGTTTATTGAAAGCATATACTAAAAAAAGAGTAGAAGACAGAAAAGCAAGAGGCAGGCCCAGAGTAAGATGTACAAACAACATCAAAGAAGCGCTACAACATCATTAAATAGTAATGAGCCAATCCACCAAAAAAGGAGAGCCAGAACGTTGTATATCCCTCGACATGCGAACAGGTATAACGTGGATGTGAAGAAAGCAAGAAATAAAAAGGAAAGAAAGAGAAAGAAAGAAAGAAACGTTATATTTTAAAATATGTATTGTCGTTGCTCTAATTGAACATTATCAAACATTTACAGGATACACATGTGTAGGTAATTGGTTTGGCCAAGATTGTGAATTCAAATGCAATTGTGACAGGAAAAACAAACCGTGTTATGAAAATGGTGGTAGATGTCCGCTTGGCTGCGTTTCGGGTTTCACTGGAGAAACATGTCAATATGCAAGTTAGTAATCATATGTTTTGTACACTCTGGCATAGACCAAAATATTTGTAAGATTATTTCCTTTAAATGTCATCTATTACCAACCCTGAAACCAATTATTTACCGAACATATATTTTTAGACTACACCAAAGCATTTGATAGAATACACCATGAGCAACTTATAGACTGCCTAAAAGATATAAATCTGGATGACACAAACATACGACTGATATGTAATGTGTATTGGGAGCAAACAGCAAGAATAAAATATAACAAGGAGAACTATACACCCATTGATATAAAAAGAGGAGTAAGACAAGGATGCATCCTATCACCAAACTTGTTCAATCTATACACTGAGCAAATCTTTAAAACCATCAATGAGATGCCAGGCATTAACATTAATGGAAAGATAATCAATAACCTAAGATATGCTGATGATACTGTACTACTAGCAGAAAATCATAAAGATCTACAACAATTACTTAATGAAATAAACATGACAAGCAAAAAATATGGACTAGATATGAATATCAAAAAGACTAAAACTATGATCATAAGCAAAGAAAATTCTCAAGACCTACAATTAAATATCAAAGTTGGAGGAATACATCTAGAGACAGTTCAGAGCTACAACTACATGGGACATACTATAATCAGTGATGGAAAAATGGAAAACTGAAATAAACAAAAGAATAGGTATAGCAAAAACTAATTTTAATGCCATGAAAAATATACTAACAACAAAACAAATAACACCAGGGCTGAAGCTAAGAATAGCAAAATGTTACATCTTCTCAATATTCCCGTATGGTGCAGAAACATGGACAATAGACCAGAAAAGAGAACAGAAAATGTAAGCCTTTGAAATGTGGATTTATAGAAGAATATGTAGAATTGGATGGAAAGAAAAGAAAACAAACGAAGAAGTTTTAAAATAACTAAAAATGAAAAAAGAACTACTAAACACAATTAGAGCAAAAGAAATGGAATTTGTTGGTCATGTTAAAAGACACAACAGTCTAATAAAGTAATATTGGAAGGGAAAATACAAGGTAAAAGAGGAAGGGGGAGACAAAGACTAACATGGACGAGTAACATCAAAAGATGGACAAGTCAGCCTATGACAATCAACACCATCAATGCAAGAGACAGAGTGGAATGGCGCTCCATGGTAGCCAACCTTCGATGCGGAGAGGGCACTCAATGATGATGATATTGTTAACATTAGTTTTAGTATTCGTTTCAAAATGTCCATAAGAAAGTTACAATTAAATAATTCAATATGAAAGTAATTATTATTTATTGCATTATTTAATGATGTGTAAAATATGAACACGGCAGTTTTGATATTCACCATCTTGTGCCATACGGATTGGGCGTAGGCGATCATGTCCTTCCACACACTTCTATCTATAGTGCATCGTATCATTTCTGTTGTTGACTATTTTCCATGCCATGACACCAAGCAATCTAGTACTTTCTATCTCTGTCCACGATCTCTCTATCCCCGTATTTTGCCAGTTGTAACAAAGTATGTCAACTTTCCTCTTCTCATGATGTGCTCGAAAAATGTTGATTGTTTCTTTCTGATGTTTTTATGAGCTCCATTTTTGTATTTGTCGCTTTGAGAATTTCCTCGTTGGTTTTTTGTTTTTACTGTCCAGGAAACTTTCATCATTTTTTTCTGAGAAATCCCATATCTGTTGCCCCTTATCGTCTTTTCATGTGTTTGTTTACGTTCCATAATTCGCCTCAATAGCTCAGAATTGCTTCTATATAGCACCGATGAACTCTCTTTCTCACTGCTATTGGCATAGATTTATTCCATAATATTATTTCATTTTTTTGAAATGCTATTTTGACATGAGCTGTTCTTCTATTCATGTGGAGCATCTTCCATCCGACGTTATTATTGTGCCCAAGTATTTGACGCGTGGCACTTGTTTCAGATGTTTCCTGTTTATTTTTATGCTGCATGCTGGTGATGATTGTTTCTTCGATATTACCATTACTGCTGTTTTCATACTATTAAGTCTTATACCTTTTCTGTTACTTTCTTATACAATGATGTTCATCATTTTGTGTAGTTCATTCTCTGTCTCTGCTATTTAGACTGCCTTCATAGTACCTGGTGTTAAAGTATCAAGTAATGTTTATAATCCACGCCTGCTTTTCTAACATGAGACAAGAGTATAACTTGTCTGTTCAAAATAGGGCTTCAAGTAGGAATTAAAATATAATAGCTAAAAGAAATAATGGAGGCCATGAAGAAACATTTGAGAAATAAACAAGTGGGTTTTCTAAAAATGGGCAGATACTTTTTAGTATGGTTTTTGTATCAAGAGTTAGCGTCCCTACGGTCAGGACAGGTTCTCTCCCCTTATCCACGCACACCCTAAATCTTTAGTTGAATGTATGGGGTTAGTCTTCCACCCCCTTTCCCATTCTTTAAATAACGTATCTTTAACGACATGTAGTAAATCCCACTTAATCACCTTTCAATGTTTCATGTAGTGGGCCCCTCAAGCCAGCCAATCGGTCTACTGATTATTACTGCACATCGACGTGCACAGTTTAATTCAATATATCCACGTTATCACCCGAAACAAGACTTTCCGATAGTGGTGGCCAACTCTCTACGCAACATGCCTCGTTTAATTGTTTTCTCGTAGTACGATTTTTATGTATGGGACAATAATCTCGTGATGGATTAGTTGTTTAACAAGTGACTCGATTGTTGCGACGGCAGCCTTCGACTTCCTTCCCATATGCCTGTTGTGATTTAAAATATCTTCATCTTCTTCGTTTGTATTTCTTTCCTCGTTTGCTTTTCATTTGTCTGTTGTTATGTTTTTTTAGTGTTCCATCAATTCACCTTTATTTTCTTGGTCGGCCCTTTAGTCGGGTGTTCTTGGATAGTTTATTAAAGATTCGATGTGTTGTTTTTTGGTATGTTTCCCTTATCACGTGGTCAAAATCCATTGCATATGGTGCGTCATTATGAACTCTGTGGCTGTAATTATGTTAAGGTTTTCCTCAATTCTTTAATTCTGATCTTATCTCCGAGGTTGTTTCATGTCATTCGTCTTACACATTTTATCTCTTAGTGGTTATTTTACTTAATGTTCTTGCATGTAGGATCTAGGTCAAGCATCGGTAGCACAAGTTGGAATGAAGATTGTAATGTAGAGTGCCCGCTTTGGCTCCAGAGTTATTTATTTCCTTGTTGAACAAAAGTGGTGATAGCTATCCAATGATTTGACAAGCTTTGTTGCATCTTGTGTCTACTTTAGCTCATTGTACCTTGTCGTTTGTCACTAAATGTCCTAGATATTAAAATACATCGAATGTTTTAGTTGGCTGCCGTTCATCGTTATGTTGGTGTTCGTTTCTTTTTTGTAATATTCATAACTTCTGTTTTGTTTATGTTTAGGAGCCAGTGGTGGGGAGTGTTAGACACTCCAAGGTATGGTAACATCTTTACAAATAGGGAACACAATACAATACTGACGTTTCGGCTAGTAGCCTTCTTCAGAAAACAAGGACAACAACCACAAACGATGAAGCACAATTATCTATATCTACATGTTAGATGATCAGGAGAATGGAGAGGTGGACAGAAAAGAAGAGAAGAAAGTAGGATTTTGAAATAAGAAAGGAGGCTACATGAGGGGAGGTAGGATGAGAGTCAAGATGTGTAGAAAAGAGAGATAGGAAAAATGAGGAAGAGATAGAAAATCAGAAGTACAACGAAGATAATGGATAATGGAATTGTTTATGTTTATTTTCATGTTGAATTTATATGTACCAGATCTTTTAAATGATGTGTGCAACAAATCCACAAATACAACCCTGACCTCTGAAAACTGATCCGTCAGTGAAGATGTCACTGCTGAAGTTGTGTTTATATTTTGTCATATTCAGAGTGTCTCAAGGGTTGGTTTGGCGAACGTTGTAACCGGATGTGTCACTGTATGGACAAGCAAATTGAATGTTCTGAATATGGAGGGGAATGTGGTCACGGTGGCAAGTGTAAGAAAGGATGGTTTGGGCCAGGATGCCAGTATTGTAAGTTCCCAAATGCGTGACTAACAAAATAAATGTCTCTCTGGGGGCCTCGGTAGCCTAGTTGGGAAAACCACCCGACTAGACTACCGACGTTCGGACAACCCGTGTTGAATTCCCGCTGGGAGCAGTGTGAATTGTACTCGTGGTTGGAAAAAAAAAATACCCCCACGGTCGACCCAGCCGTTGGCAGAAATGGGCACCAGGGTATTACCCTGGGAAGGTGAGGAATGTTGTCTCGCATCTGAGTTTCGATGCTTGAGGCTACACTATACAGAAATCTCCGAACATTTCTGGATAGGCGGCCGAGCACATATTGGTGTAAACTCGCGTGCTAAGACGCCGGTTCAAGTCTCGTACTTTACCTTTACCTTTATGTCTCTACTACATTCTTTAAACAGTCTCAATAAACACTATCTCTGTTGTATGAAACGTCATTAGGATAGTTGTTCGTTGCAGAGCCACCAATGCCTGGTTTTTTAAGGTGAATAAATGGCTACTATAATCTTCTCCTCAACAAATATAAATAGAGTATGCTCAATAGACACGTTTAAGTGATTCATGTTCTCTGTGTCAAGATGCATACTGTTCAGAGTCATCATCATTGAGTGCCGTCTCCGCATAGGTTTGGTATCATGGAGCGCTAATCCACTCTGTCTCTTGCTTTGATAGTGCAGGTTGTCATAGGCTGACCTGTCCATCTTTTAATGTTTCTCGTCCATGTTAGTCTTTGTCTGCCTTTGCCTCTTTTACCTTGTATTTTCCCTTCCAATATTACTTTTAGTACGCTGTTCTATCTTTTTAACATGCCCCAACATTTCATTTGTCTTGTTCTAATTGTATTTAGTAGTTCTCTTTTAATTTTTAGTTGTTTTAAAAATGCATCGTTTGTTTTCTTTTCTTTATATCCAATTCTACCTATTCTTATATAAATCCACATTACAGAGGCTTCAATCTTCTGTTTTGTTTTCTTGTTTAATGTCCATGTTTCTGCACCTTACAAGAATATTGAGAAGATGTAACATTTGGCTATTCTAAGTTTTAGTCCTGTTGTTATTTGTTTTGATGGTATTATACTTTTCATTTAAATTTAAAATTACTTTTTGCCATATCTATTCTTGTGTTTTAAATAACTCAAAACAACAGAAATAGAATCCAGTGGTCACTGACCAAACAACTTGATGATTTAGACTTTGCTGATTATATAGCTATCCTATCACACAGCGATCAACAGATGCAGGATAAAATGAGCACACTTGATAAGAGATCACAACAGCTAGGACTGAAGATTAATAGAGATAAGACCAACATTATGAGAATTAATACAGTTGGCAATAACCAAATAAAACTAAGAGAATTACCTCTATTAGATGTACAATCTTACATATATCTGGGCAGTAATATAGATAAAGAGGGAGGAACTGAAAATGATACAAAAATAAGGATATCAAAAGCAAGAGGAGCTTTCATTGCACTGGGAAACATATGGAAATCCAAAGAAATTAGGTTAAATACAAAAAAAAAATTTTTAACTCAAATGTTAAGTCGGTCCTATTATATGGCTGTGAAACATGGAGAACAACAACATTGACAATCACGAAGATAAAGACTTTCATTAATGGATGCTTACGCAGAATAAAAGGATGGAAATGGCAGGACAAAATCACTAACATAGAATTATGGAAATGTACCGGTCAAACACCAGTGGATAAAGAGATACAGCGAAGACGATGGCGCTGGATAGGACACACACTACGGAAGCCAAATGAGAGTATTACACAGCATGCCCTTTTTTGGAATCCCCAGGGGAAAAGACAAAGAGGAAGACCAAGGCATTATTGGAGAAGACAGATAGAAGCAGAGATAAAGATGATGGGGAAGACATGGAATGATCTTAAAAAAATAGCAAAATTCAGAACGACTTGGAAAGTATTTGTTGAAGACATATGCTCCACTGGGAGCAAACAAAGGTAGAGAGATAAATTCTTGTGTTTATTTCAGTTTTACATTTTCCACCACTGATCTTGAGAATTTTCTTTCCTTATGATCATAGGTTTAGTCTTTTTGAAATTCATGTCTAATCCATATTTCTTGCTTGCTGTGTTTATTTCTTTAAGTAAATTGTTGTAGATCTTTATGATTGTCTTGTTGTAATACAGCATGATCAGCAATTCTTAATTTATTGATTATCTTTTTTCCTAATTTTTAAGCCTGGCATCTTTGTGATACTATTCAGAGTAGATGAGATTTTTGAAGATGTTTGTGTTATATAATTTATACATGCCCCATTTAGAAATAAATTGAGAACTGAATGATCATGTTTAGTTGGTCATTTTATTGGTAACCTGAAAGTAAATATATTTTTTGATAACAAATCTACTTCAGTTTCAATATAAACACCTTATCAAGATTAGGTCTTTTTTTTATATTTTTTTTTTTTTGTTGCGTTCGCCAGCTTTCACTCTGCCGAACTCACTAGAGACTAGGAACTGACATTTGCAGGTTAATTTGTTTGTCCTTGACAGCCTTGTGCACATGGATCCTTGTCGCACAGGCAGATAACTCCGTCTTCATAGGTACTTGATATCATTACTGAACAACTTAATAGTACAATTACAATATAGCAAGGAAAACAAACGATGGACGAACACAATATTACACTTTTATTCTGTACAAAAGAAAATAAAACGGTCTTTATCTAAAACAACAAAATGACATATCACAACATGTACAGTGAACTAATTGGAAATGTGAAAATGAGATAAACATAAGGTTATCAATAGCAACATAAGTTAAATGTCATTAAGAACATCTTTCGCAATACCAGCATAAGATCATTATAGGAAATCATGGTTTAGGAAAATGGAATTACAGAGGAGAAAGATTAACTCTATTTTGTGAAGAAAGCAGGTTGATAAAATGTAACACCTAGTTTGAGCAAGAGAAATAAAGCTATAGACATGGAAAAGCCCTGGAGATAAGAAGAGGAATCAAAAATACTATATAATGATAAAGAAAGGTTTCGTAGCAGCGTCAAGAAAGTCAAAACATATCCAAGAGCAGATATTATTCAGATCACACTCCTGTAATGATTAAGATTAAAATCAAACTAAAGAGAAACAAACAAAAGACTAAATCACCAATACCAATAGATATAACAGCTTTAAATCATAAGGATATTAAAGATACTTATACAATACAAGTAAAGAACACATATCTGATGCTGCTAAAAGAAGAAATTGAGCAATACAAAAGAGAACATTCTGACGAAAAAGTCACAACCAATTAAAGTAAGTAAAGTGTCCCCGTCACGCCAAGTGGCATTTAAGGAACATGTTGTTAGTGACCATACATTTTACAGACTTTCGGCACACGATTTTTGGGGTAATGTTGTCGGTATTATGCCCGTGCTGCTTTACTTTCCCTGAACAAAAAAATCAGGTACCCATTAAAGGCTGGGGGAACCCGAAAGCTGTCTGTTGGGATCAAACTCTACATCCTGTCCTTTTAAGTCCAGTTCACTAACCACTGAGCTATCGCGGCTCCTCACAACCAAATGGTAACGCATAAAGAAAAACATACAATAAACTTGCGAAACCATACCCAAAAAAGAAAATAACAAAGAACAAAGACTTACACCATTTTAAAAAAATGGAAGAAAGGAGACAAGCGAAGAACACTGCACAATACAACAAAATAGATAATGAAATACGTAAAATGTGCAAAAAAAGCAACATTCAGCCACGAATGTAGAGAAATCGAAACTATGGAAAGTAAACAAGACACAAGAGGAATACACACATAAATAAAGAGAATGACTAATTAAAAAATGCCACTGAAAGCGGATGCACTGCAGACAAAAAAAGAAAAAATGCCAAAAGTCAATAAAGATAAAATAGATAGATGGCAGGAATATGTAAGAGAACTATTTCAAAAACAAAGGAACAAGAAACCAATTTTTAAAATGTACATCAGGCTATAAAATCATAAAATCTGAGGTGTAAAAAGCTGTACATACAATGAAACAGAGAAAATAGCAGGGCCTGACAAAATACAGATAGAGATGATACAGGCACTAGAAGAGTTTGGCATTGAAGTGATTACAGACATTTGCAACGAAATATACAACACATGCTACATAACAAATGAATATAAAATATCAACTTTCATTGCATTGCCTAAAAGAATGGTGCAGTTGAATGCAGTGATCATAGAACAATTAGCCTAATGCGCATTGTAACACACACCTTGCTGAGAGTTATTATA
This sequence comes from Megaustenia siamemsis, assembly GCA_032433765.1. Taxonomy (NCBI): domain Eukaryota; kingdom Metazoa; phylum Mollusca; class Gastropoda; order Stylommatophora; family Ariophantidae; genus Megaustenia; species Megaustenia siamemsis. Next base: position 14,243,428 of record JAVIAB010000041.1, read on the forward strand.
CAAGGAAGGATTCATAATAAAATCAATACTGAATTAGGTGAGCAGCAATTTGGATTTTTCCTGTGTGTTACCGGGGCCTCATTATGAGGGAAGTAAAGAATAGTGACACTGTGACATTCCAGGCATGTCGTAAGAGGCGACTAAGGAGGTTGATCGATGGCTTGACAAGCTGTCATTGTAAAAAGTATTGTTATGGAAACAGCGCCATAATTTTAGAGCAGTGATATGTGCCACTGCAATATGTGCCACTTTGGCACGCAAGGTTTCTGTTTTTGAAATTGTGGTTCTGCCCTATGTGCCGTCTTCGGCTTGAAAGGACAATAGAATTTGGATTTAGGAAAAAATACTTGCAAAAGGGAACCCATATTCTGCATCAGAACATTAATCGAAAAGAACACAGAAGTATAGAAATCAATATATGCATGTTTCATAGACTACACCAAATCTAGATGACACAGACATACGACTAATATATAATTTATACTGGGAGGAAACAGCAATAATAAAATATAACAAAGAGAAATCTCCACCCATTGATATAAAAAGAGGAGTAAGACAGTGATGCATACTATCAACAAACCTATTCACTCTATACACTGAGAAAGTTATTAGAAACATCACAGGAATGCCAAACAAAATTGAAGGAATAGACCCGTTGAGAGTTCACAACTACAACTACCTTGGACATACTATAACCCGTGATGGAAAATGTACAACTAAAATTAAAATAAAAACGAATAGAAATGGTAACAAGTAATTTTAATGTTATGAAAAATATTCTAACATCAAAACAAATAACGGGGGGGGGGGGGGGTTTAAAACGAGGAATAGCAAAATGTTATATCTTCTCGGCATTCCTGTATGTTGTAGAAACATGGACATCAAACAAGAAAACAACAGTAAATTGTAATCTTTGAATGAAATGTGGATTTATATAAGAATAGGAAGAATTGGATGGAAAGAAAAGATAGCAATCGATAAAGTCTTAAAACATGTGAAAATGAAAAGAGAACTACTTATACAATTCAAACAAGACAAATTATATTTTTGGGCCATGTTAAACGACACAGCGGTCTACTAAAAGTAATCATGGAGGGGAAAATACAAGGTAAAAGAGATAGAGGCAGGCCAAGACTAGCATGGGTGAGTAAAATCAAAAGATGGACAAATCATCTTCTGACAACCTACACCATCAGAGCAGAATGGTGCTCCATGGTAGCCATCCTTTGTTGCGAGATGGCACGTAATGATGATGATGATGAGATTGACAGACATACAGACAGGTGGGTAGATAGATAGACAGTCAGATAGATATATAGACAGATAGACAAACGGACGAACGGAGGTACAAACAGACCAATAGCCAGGCAGACAAACAGCTTAATAAATATAATCATTTATTCAGGCATTCTTATATTACACTCAAACAAATATATGCACACTTTAAAACGCCATTTATTTATATTTTACAGTTGACCTGGTCAATACTGGAGCTGTTGATAGGGGAGGCAGTGTACTGAACATCATAAGTGATGGCGATGAAACCACTTGTCTTAACGAAGGTACCAATGAAGTAACTGTAACCTGGACTGCCTCTTACCATATCCCATGGTTACGTGTTCATGTCAAAAATCCTGGTACGTGAACATTCGCACAAAAAGACAACATTGAATCATAATTTGATGCAGTAATGAATATATCACAAAGAAGAAGCTTCTAGAAATGTGTAGTTATTGACACCGACAGTTATAGTCTACAAAAGAGACAGAAAATATTTCTGCCTTTCCTGTCGTCTTCTTCTGCATGCAGCCAACAACTGCTCCTCTTCCTTACCTTCCCTTTTATATTAAATGGGCGAAATTTTGCTCTGACGTCATTTACAGCAAACTGCAATATCCACTTCGTTCAGCAAAGCGCATCAGACATGAGCTTGGCAATATTGATCTTATAACGAGCTGCATTGTGCTGCCAATGCCAGTCCTGGACCATATGTGCAAGACCAATAAGAAAAAGTAATCTCTACGGAGATGAAATGTGTCAGACGAATGACAGGAAACAGTCTGAGAGATATAAGACCAGAAATGAAGAACTGAGAAATAAAGCTAGGAATAGCCGCTGCCATAGAATATATAAACAGTCAACATATACAATGATTTGGCCACTTGACAAGGCAGACAGATCAAAACACATTGCAACGAACCCTCAACAAACATTGTGAGAATATCAGACCAAAGGGTCGATCACGAAAAAGATGGATCGATGGAATATTAGAAGCATCTGGAAACATAACAGCAGCAGAGGCGAACAGAGGAGCAAAGGACCGCAAATTATATCTCCTCTCGATGCTGAAAGGCAAATGAGGAAGGAAAGAGGAAGAAGAGGAAGACAACGGGCTGCCTTTCTTGTTTTAGCCCTGTTGGACTTGTCAGTTTAGCTTGTCCAGTATTTTAGTTGAGAAAGTAGAGTAGAAACAAGATGAGATTGAAGTTACTTAATCAGACTCTAGCAGTCAGATGACAACTTCCAGCCAATGTAAGTGTACTCCTGGACATCTTGGAGACGGGTTTTGTTACATGGACACAGTGTTAGATGCATATTGTGAGTTACAAACAGTGGTAACGTTTTGTAGAAGAAATACTAATTACTTTATTGAAGAATTAATAATAGATGCATTAGTAAACTCATGTTATTGTCGTAATAGTAACGATATTCATTGTGTATTTGTGCTGTATATCCTGTCAAGACATACTCATGTGACAAGTTTCGTGAAATTCTTTAAAATAAAAATGAACAAAGCCAATAATGAAACCTACAAGAAATCGAATATGATCTATGCCGATGGCATCAAGCCCTTAACTGCTACCGTATTTTACTGAAAAGGAAATGGTGCGATGTTTATAATTTATCAAAATGTTTCACTGTAAACTTTAAAAAAATTAAAAAGGAAGCATGAAAATAATGGTGTGTTGTGCTTGGAAGTTCCCTTAATGAGGCGTACATAGGATTCAGAAAGAATAGAATGTTAGCAGATAGTAGCATAGGTTTAGATTAACTCTTTGTGGAAACAAATAAATAGTCCTAGACTTTAGTTGGGACTGGCGTCACTATAGTTGGGGCATTCCCATAACCGTTCTACCTCCCGTTCCAACAACCATCCGAGTATTTATCTACTGATTATTCCTGTCCAACCGTGTTGCGTTCTTGAGCACTGACGATGAATTAAGAAGAAATTAAATGAGTACAGCCAAGAACTGCAATTACCATTCGGAGACAAATAAACGACATTCAACGGAGTACAAAGACTATGACGCAGTATGATACATATTACTGTCTCAAGCGTTGCTATTCATCACATTCATATGCCACATATGTAAAACATCGAATACAAACAAAGAGAACTACAAAGACATTTGTTTGTAAATGATCAATCACTAACTGCAGGGAAAAAAAAAATAAAAGCTGGACATTTTAATAATTAGAGCGAAGTATGCAAAATCTACAAAAAGAAAATTAGAATAGTTTTAACATAGCCATGATCGTAGTAAGTAAAGAAAATGAACTGAAATTTGATTCAGAAAAGAAACAAGCTCAAAATAAACAATAGACTTCCAATACCCAGGAAACGCTAACCGCTCTCTGGGGATATTCAAATAAAGAGCGGTATATTAGCATGCATATACAACGATGTCATTAAAGAATCCACTATTACATATTTCAGAACACACATGTAACAAAAAACACAAAGAGATCTAGAGATCAAGAAAATATTCTCACAGTCGAAATGAAATAGCATGAGAAGAATAATGAATGTGACAAGAAGAAAAACAAATGTATTGTTTTAGTAACAGTTTCAGTTACAGAAATGGTGCGTCATGTTAAGGTATTAGAAATCAAACTAATTGCAAATACAAAACGATACATACTCAGAGGCCCATCTTGAGAGTATAACAATCAAAAGCAACCGAACAATCAGAAAATAATGTGGGTCACATACAAAGTATTGGTGCAAACACTTCTTTTTAACTTCACTAAGAAAGAGCAAAAGACGCAGACACATGTAATGCACTCAAGTAATGTAAGTATATATAACAATATATGCATATGCAACTATATGTGTGTAGGCAAATAATAATTTGATTGCAATTATAAAACTATAGATATATATATATATAATATTCATTATCAACAGATCACCTGGAAAGGTTAAATTTTACTTTTATAGACACAGAATCCACTTCACATGAATGTATACATAGAAAGAAAAGAAAAGCATTGACCAGTAACACTGAAATGGATGTCTACTGTGACATAAACTACAAAATAAAACAAATTGTTATTACAGGCGATGGCGTTCAGTCTTTATGTTCATTATACGTCAGTGGAGGTAAGGTTCGTCATTACATGTCAACAGATTTTATTCTCAATCAGTACTTTAGCTATAATCCCAGAATTGTGTGTAAAAATGTCAGGAAATTACTGCACTATGCTCTTACTTACAATTGACATTTCAAAGAAATAGTACAATATATAGTAAAACTACATAAAAATGAACGTTTGTTGATGATACTGTAGGTAAAGTTTATGTGAAGAAATGTTTGACAAATGTTTCCGGTTGGATCTAAAATGAAGGATTTATTTTTATCCCCTTGGTATAGAACCGTTGATCAGAGGTTTAACAAGCCGATATCGTAAAAAAACGATTTTGTTAATGAAACGTAGACCTGATACAGTATGTATAAATTAGCAGTAGATAATAGTGATAGTATTTTCCAAGAGCAGCAGAAATCGGTCCCATCAAAGAGATAAGGTTGCTTGAACAGAACAGAAACAAACGGCGAGATTTGATAAAATATCTTAAGACGGATTGAAAACTGCTAGAATATAAATTTAGATCAGAGAAAGAGTATCTGGGTCTATGCTCAACGGGTCGACGACAGCTCGAAAGGTCAATAGAATGATAGATAACTATTTACTTTTAACCACACAATTTAACCGATATGCACACATATAGGACACGCCCATTTGTTGTACACTTTTGTAAGGAATAAAACGTTATCACTGAATATACTATCTTTTCAATGTTTAAGAAGTGAAATAATATGTAGGTGAACTCTCAGCAATGATCTAATCTAAGTAAGAAAGGATATTTTGTTTATGTTCTTTGTCAAATCTCAGACATTCATTTTCGAAGCCAAATGACGAGTCACTTGAAAGTCGTAGTAACTTAGGGTGACAATTTTTTTCCCATTGTGTCCGGGGACATTTGTCATATTTTTAAATTTCAGAGGATTTTTTTGCTTATTTCTGAGACTGTCCCACAAAATCGGGGACGAACGATATATATATATATATATATATATATATATATATATATATATATATGTGTGTGTGTGTGTGTGTGTGTGTGTGTGTACATATATATAAATTTATTTATATATACATTTATAATATGTGTGGGTGGGTGTGTGAGTGTGTGTGCGCAAGAAATTTTGTAGATGCAAAAAAAAAAAAAGATAACTTTACATTTCATAATAACTGTTCATTTGCTGTTTGATTTTATTTTTGTTAATATTCACGGTACTTATGCGATACACGCACTTAATGACATTACAATAGCTAGTTGTGTTTCTCAATAATAACAAAATTGTTTAAAATAAAAAAAATTAAACAACATATAGATATCAATTGCAGTATTAAAGTAATGTTTACAGTATCTTATTTATACTGAAGAGGTTGTTGCCTCGGCGTGGTACTTGTTTTTTGAGTGTATCTTTCTCAAGATCTCATGATTTGAAGCAAGTTTTTCACTGAAGATTTCACACGATAAATTAATGTTAGTTTTTACTGTTGGCGACTTTGGCGAGATACTTTGGCGGGAGATGTCCGGAAAGGCAGGGGTGGGGGGAGAGAGAGTGTCTGCTTTTTAAAAAAATATTAAACCCATCCCAATAGAAGTGAGTGGTGGGAATAGAAGTGACGTAGCACCGCGCTTCAAGAGTTCAAAGAGCTATCTCCGACACAACGCGTCCAAGTCTTCTCTTTTATCTTCTTGCTAATGCCGCTCAGTCTGGGATAAAGAAACACAACTCAGTAACGTCCTGAGTCCTAGTGATTACTTTAAAAGAGGGCCGATTCCGTGTTTGAACATTTATTTATTCACTGAAATCGGGGACAAAATCGGGGACACATTTCTTTCGGGGACAACTTCTACTTTCCGGGGACTGTCCCCGGAAATCGGGGACGAATGGTCACCCTATAGTAACTTATTTGTGGATGTAGTAGATATATTTTTTGTTTGTTAGTCACACATGTTGGAACTTATTTGTGGATGTAGAAGATATATTTTTTGTTTGTTAGTCACACATGTTGGAACTTATTTGTGGATGTAGTAGATATATTTTTTGTTTGTTAGTCACACATGTTGGAACTTATTTGTGGATGTAGAAGATATATTTTTTGTTTGTTAGTCACACATGTTGGAACTTATTTGTGGATGTAGTAGATATATTTTTTGTTTGTTAGTAAGTGTTGGAACTTATTTGTGGATGTAGTAGATATATTTTTTTTGTTAGTCACACGTGTTGGAACTTATTTGTGGATGTAGTAGATATATTTTTTGTTTGTTAGTCACACGTGTTGGAACTTATTTGTGGATGTAGAAGATATATTTTTTGTTTGTTAGTCACACATGTTGGAACTTATTTGTGGATGTAGTAGATATATTTTTGTTTGTTAGTCACACGTGTTGGAACTTATTTGTGGATGCAGTAGATATGTTTTTTGTTTGTTAGTCACACGTGTTGGAACTTATTTGTGGATGTAGTACATATGTTTTTTGTTTGTTAGTCACACATGTTGGAACTTATTTGTGGATGTAGCAGAGTAGAGGGAATCGGATGGACAGAAAAAAAAAACGATGGAGTCTTAAAACAACTATAAATGAAAAGAGAGATACTAAGTACAATTCAAATAAGACAAAGGTGAATTTGGGCCATGTTAAAAGACACAACATCCTACTAAAAGTCATCTTGTAGGGGAAAACGCAAGGCAAAAGAGGCAGAGGCAGACCAAGACTAGCATGGACAAGTAACATCAACAGATGGACAAATCAGCCTATGACAGCCCGCACCATCAAAGCAAGAGACAGCAGAATTGCGCTTCATGATAGCCAACCTTCGTTGCGAAGATGGCACCATATGATGATGTGAATGAAGAAAGGCGGTAATGGAACACATCATTTGCATTACTCCAGATTGTCATGTATTAGTCTCCTTATTGCTACTTCACACCTGCAGTTGGTGTGAACAATTTCGAAGTATCTGATGAGGTTTTATTTTTATTTATAACAAGACACCTCTTGTCAAAGATATACTTCCCTTCCACTTTCAGATTCACTCTCCTTGCCAACAAATACAATAAACATATTATTAATATATTTCTCTGGCGGCCTTCCCTTTTATCTTTTTTTCTTCTTCCAGTAAGCTCTAATAATATCATGTAACAAATGATGATAGTTAAACAAAACGTCACATCTTCAAGTAATGAAGCGACCAGAGACATGCCCAGTAAGCCACATTTTGATATCCCAACTTCGTACTTCCACCAAGTTATAATCTCAAGCCTTAAATTGGTCATACAACGTGATCACAAGCATTGTTTCTTTAAGAAAAAAATAGCTAAGGTGGGGGGGGGGGGGGCGGCGGTATTTTTCTAATCCAGTGAGAGTTGGCTAAAACATATAAAGGAAACACAAATTAAAGTCTCAAATAATATCTCTCACTTACCTGTAGTTTCTGTCTCTTGTTTAGGTCCACAGTTAAAGACAAATTAAAGTCTCAAATAATGTCTCTCACTTATCTGTAATTCATGTCTCTTGTTTAGGTCCACAGTTAAAGATAAATTAAAGTCTCAAATAATATCTCTCACTTACCTGTAATTCATGTCTCTTGTTTAGGTCCACAGTTAAAGATAAATTAAAGTCTCAAAAAATATCTCTCACTTACCTGTAATTCATGTCTCTTGTTTAGGTCCACAGTTAAAGACAAATTAAAGTCTCAAATAATGTCTCTCACTTATCTGTAATTCATGTCTCTTGTTTAGGTCCACAGTTAAAGATAAATTAAAGTCTCAAATAATATCTCTCACTTACCTGTAATTCATGTCTCTTGTTTAGGTCCACAGTTAAAGATAAATTAAAGTCTCAAATAATATCTCTCACTTACCTGTAATTCATGTCTCTTGTTTAGGTCCACAGTTAAAGATAAATTAAAGTCTCAAATAATATCTCTCACTTACCTGTAATTCATGTCTCTTGTTTAGGTCCACAGTTAAAGACAAATTAAAGTCTCAGATAATATCTCTCACTTACCTGTAGTTCCTGTCCCTTGTTTAGGTCCACAGTTAAAGATAAATTAAAGTCTCAAATAATATCTCTCACTTACCTGTAGTTCCTGTCCCTTGTTTAGGTCCACAGTTAAAGACAAATTAAAGTCTCAAATAATATCTCTCACTTACCTATAGTTTCTGTCTCTTGTTTAGGTCCATAGTTAAAGATAAATTAAAGTCTCAAATAATATCTCTCACTTACCTGTAGTTCCTGTCCCTTGTTTAGGTCCACAGTTAAAGATAAATTAAAGTCTCAAATAATATCTCTCACTTACCTGTAGTTCCTGTCCCTTGTTTAGGTCCACAGTTAAAGATAAATTAAAGTCTCAAATAATATCTCTCACTTACCTGTTATTCCTGTCTCTTGTTTAGGTCCACAGTTAAAGATAAATTAAAGTCTCAAATAATATTTCTCACTTACCTGTAGTTTCTGTCTCTTGTTTAGGTCCACAGTTAAAGATAAATTAAAGTCTCAAATAATATCTCTCACTTACCTGTTATTCCTGTCTCTTGTTTAGGTCCACAGTTAAAGATAAATTAAAGTCTCAAATAATATCTCTCACTTACCTGTATTTTCTGTCTCTTGTTTAGGTCCACAGTTAAAGCAGACGTACTTCCTTTGTTTGTAACGACACAACGCTCCAGACTTTCTCACAAGAATTCTTCACTTGGAATCTCTTCTCCTTCAATAAAAAAATCCTCATGCAGTGATCCGGTGAACAATTTCCTAGCTGGTTTCTTAGTGGAGTCATTATTCTGTCCATAGCAATAAAGGACCTTCTAACAGCAGCTGTTAAATACTGGCACAGTCATTTTTCTTATTCTAGCATTTCTCGGTTCATAACCAATTGAATATTATTTTAATGGTGATACATTGTCGTTAACATTTGAGGTCAAATATTTAAAAGATCTCAGATCTGCGTGCACATGATCTTGATCTATGTCATGCGCAAACATTGACACAATATGATAACATCTGACAATTATCTGCTGAATGTGATGAAATTATTAAAAAAAATAGCACGCTAAAATTAATTCAAAGGCTTGCTTACAAAACCTTTTGTCGATTATTGGACTTTATTATATTGGACACTATTTTGTCCATTTAATATATTACAAAAGACCTGTCTGTGAATTTAGCAAGTGTCTACAGCTACGTTTTGTCATCAGTGACATCTGTTTTTATTGTTCGGATGTGTAACGCCTTCACTCTCAAGTATTTATATATTGAAGTAACATCACTTTGATAATAATTTTCTGTTTTATGTACACCCGCATACATTGATTGTATGTATGTATATATATATATATATATATATATATATATATATATATATATGTATGGCCCTTTTCGTCTTGTCAGACGGTCTAGTGGAGGCTATTGCGTATTTTTTTGAGGTATTGTTTTTGCCGAACAGCTTCTCTCGTGGCTAATTCTACCAATGTTTGACAAACACACGCGGTCACATAATGAACAGGTCAGGCTCGCTGATCCACAGGGTTTACCATCCTTTTTCATGAGTCTCTTCTCTTCTAAGTCCTGTCTTAGCACAGTCTCAAATGTTGTTATACCGTTCCTTATACATGCTCTCCATGATGTGCGATCACTTGCCAGATGTTGCCAGTCGTTTTCACAGATGGAGAAGTCTTTCAGAGATGATTTGCAGATATCTCTATATCGTAGTTTAGGTCTGCCGATTTGTCTTTTTCCGTGTTTTAGCTCGCCATATAGTATTTGCCTAGGAATGCGTTTTTCTTCCATCCGTTGGACATGCCCCAGCCATCTTAGCCTTCGACTTCCGAGCATCGACATGATTGTTAGGGTCTTAGCACGTTGCAGGACAGTTAAGTTGGTTATTTTGTATGTATACAGATGTGCTTGAAATTAGCTTTGGTAGACTTGTTAACTGACAATCCTGCTTCCGCATGAATTTTCTTCTATTAGAAACATCTCCGTCAACAGACAATGTGTTAACATGAAAGGATTTTTTTCTTTTTTTTCATTTCAAGAAATAATTGTCCAGCCAGCGAAGCTAAATCTGTCCTATCCTTACTAAAAAGCTCCCAAGTCAACACGATTGACCCATAACATTTCTGAACGATGGCTAATGGTGTTATATTGACTGAGTCAGCACATATTTGTAGCCGCAGAGCACCGAATAGAAAATCTCAATTCTGTATTTTTCGTTACTAAAAACGTCCTATAAGATTCGATATTTGCCATGTTCATTGTTATCATTTTTTAAATCTGTTAACTATAGATAATAATGTTTTATAACGAGTATAATAAAATTCATCATCAAGTACCGGGCCTAGTGGCGTAGGTCATCATGTCTCTCCACAACTTTCGATCTCGGCAGTTATTTATCATTTCTGTTGTTGACCTTCTGCCAAGCCATTCTCTTAAGCTGTCTCTTTTTTTTTCTCTTTGCTTCCCTCTATCTCTTCGTCCCTCAATTTTTCCAGTTGTTACAATATATTCAAGTTGTTCTCTTCTCATTACATGGCCAAAAATTATGATTGTTTCTTAATAACATTGGAAATTAGCTCTCTTTTTGCTTTGACCTCTCTCAGAACCTCTTCATTACTCTTCTTAGCTGTCCATGGTATTCTCAACATTCTTCTGTAAAACCACATTTCTACAGACTCCAGTGATTTTCTTGTCTGTTGTCCTATTGTCCATGACTCGCATCCGTATGTCAAGACTGGCTCTACATATCATTTAAGAACTTTTTTTCTTGTTTCTATTGTCAAAAATGGATTGCATAGTATTTTCCTCATTGTTTTGGAAAGCTGCAACGATGATGATGATAATAAAATTGCAATTGTTAGATTTGTAAAATTTTCGCCGAGGATGAGAGTACTTTCTAAATTCCTGTGAGGCACCCCCATCGCCGGCTAAATCAAGAAAGAAACCCTGATAACATGTGCTGAAATATTGAAAAACATAGAGACATGTCAATTAACCCACAATTTTACATCTCAACGTTATACATTCACCAAGTGGTAGTCCCAGCCTTTAAATCGGTCATATCGTGTGATCACAGGTGTTTGTGGACACAGCTTTAATGTAGGAATGATACAAAGACCAGTGCAGCTGATAGTTGAAGAAAGAAGTCAATATTTCTGTAACAAAACATTCATAGCACAAGTTGTAGTGATGAAGGTAGACTTCATGTCACATTTTTTATGACCTATTTTTAGGTCGGAATGTGGCCCTGAAAGAATCTACTGTTCAATCAAGCACGTATACAAAAGAGAGTTACCCATCTGGTTCATCAAATGCTGTAGACGGTAACACTGATGGCGACTACACTAACGGAAGTTGTTCACAGACAGACGATGGCGACAACAAACCCAATCTGAACCTCACATTCTCACATCCGGTGACAGTTTATAGAATTGTTCTCTACAACAGAAATGATAGCGAAGGTGAGTACTTTTACCATAAATAAATAAACGAGAGGGAATAGTATGATGCATCTACATTAGGGTAATCAAGTTTAAACAAATGTAAATAAACTGCTGAAAAAGGGTATAGAAGGGGTATGGTGGAAACAGGCTATAGCAATAGTAAGTTTGAAACAGGAGATAGCAGCGATAGGAAATTAGTGAGTGAAGGGCAGAATGTAAACAAAGGGGGGATAATTAGGAAGGAGAGCTGATAGGTGTTCAAGGGCTCGAGAAGGGAGTGAGTAAGCAAGAATCACGGGGGGCAGGAAAAAAGCCAGAGGTGAGTGAACAAAGGAGTAAGTTGAGAAGTTAGTGTTAAGAGATGAGTGTGCGCAAGACAGGTTGGTGAGAGTAGAGTTGTTCACATTCGATTCAGAAGTGTGTTCAGATGCGGTCGTCTGTAGAAATACAGTCGGTACCGTGAACTAGAGAGGTCAGTGAGAAAGTTAGTAGTTATGTTAGTTGGAGGGCGACAGCCCCTCAAGTTAGTTGTGTGAGTTTCCTGGAGACTGGACAGTTAGATGTGGTTAGTTGTGATGCTAGGTTAAGCTAGGCACAGTAGGGCTGTACTATGAATAACAGATAAATGTTCATGTTACAAATATTTGCAAGGACTTGATTGTGAATCAGGTGGGTACAGCATTATGAGATTTAGGAGATCTGTGTGATTGCCTACATAGGAAGATTGAATATAAATCGTTCCATCGAGACATTAGCAGAGCTTGGAGAGCTCACCACATGTCTAGAGACGTTATTCCGATCCTGTGTGATCGCCTACATAGAATAGATATAGTCATGGAGAGAATTGACTACGAAGCTGGTAGCTTCAAATAGCTCAGAGACCTTTGAATCATTGTGAGTATTCCATTTCACCTAGAACAGATGTTGAGTTATTATGAGTGTTCCACTTAGCATGGAACAGAGACTTTGAATCATTATGAGTGTTCTACTTAGCATAGAACAGAGACGGTTGAATTAACTGTGAGTGTTTCACTAGCATAGAGCAGAGATGGTTGAATTAAATTGTGAGTAGTCTCATTCGCACTAGACAGAGATGTTTGAATTAATGGTGAGTGCTAGCACTAAACAAGTGCAGAGACTGTTGTATTATTGTGAAGGTCTCACTCATGTTGAGGAGACGAACAGTATTGTGCATTGAATGTGTTGTCAGTGCGAGAATCAAGCCGGAATGAGAGGTCACCATAAGAGTGACAGTGGACATTTTGTAAATTCTGGGGATGGATTGTCTGTGTTTAATAAACGTTGAATTGTTGACTTCCATGGTGTTGAAACATGCTTGGAAATGCTAGCTGTGTTCTTATTGTCTTGTCCTGACGACGAACGGATTAGGGTTGTCCTGACCCATAGATTGAACAGCGCGAAGTACTTCTAACGGTCAACAGGTAGTCAAGTCGTTTGGCCAGCGCAACCGGCTGGTGTCCAAGAAGCTGGTAGGATTCATAAGGGGCTCAGATCTCAACGAGCTTCTGTCCAGATATCCACAGAGGAAAGTCGAAGGAAAGTCAGACCGCCATTAGCGGTGTGACGTGTTCTAAAAGTCAAGCAGGGGATGGCTCAAAATGTAGTGAGCTGTCTGTGTGCATCTTCCGTGTAAGGTGTATAGGAGGCAAGGCTTGGCAAGTCCTTCCAACAGTGAAGCAGAGAACCAGTCAAGTCAATGCAGGCAAGGGGGACTTGCCTACGACACTTCCTACGGTCCATATCGGCAGTGAAGGAGCGTCACAGGCGAGGCAAGGCCTGCGTCCACCACGTGTAGGGGTACATAGTGGGCATTGATGTGGTGTTCACCATGTCGCACTAGTGCATAAAGTACAGGGCAGGCTTCCGGGAGAAGTCGTTTCAACTCCTGTGATCACGCCTTGCTGTGTTAATAAACCTGCTACATTATAGTATAAAAGCTGCTACATTTTTGGGCAATGGCCAACGTTAGGTCAAAGACAGGCAAGTGAGACACAGTGGTAGCAAAGCGGGGAGAAAATCCAAAGGATCTTCAAAAGTGTGTTACTAGTTAATTAAGTAGTATATTAATTAGCGAGTGAAAGGAGAGTGGAAGGAGTATTGAGTGAGAGATATTAAAAAGAAGTGTAAAGAGTGGAAAGTGTGTGGCCACACGTTTAAAGAAAGAAAAAAAAAGGGAGAGAAATTTATAAAGAGTGCTATCACAGTCGTGTGTGTCAACCATATTTTTTAGATAGAATAGGGACATAGTAATTAAGGGAAGAGGGAGTAAAATAAGGAACAAATAGTATTACAACAAATGACACACATGGCTGGGATACAAGGTTAGAGAGAGATTTGTGTTTTTGGGTGAAGGTGATGAACAAATTGTTGTAAAGAGTGATATTGTGACACATTGTGTGATTTTTGTTGGGGGCAATGATGGTATTGTGGTAAACAGAGTTGTGTGTCATATATTTTTGGTTCCAGAAAATTGTATTATGAACAAACATGAATGGAAATATAAACAGGTGATGAACAAAGAGATCAGATAGAGTCCCAAGAGATAAATAATTGAATATTGGTGTAGGATATCATCACAAGTGGGGGGACGTTGAGACAAGAGCAATAGCAGGTTGAGTATTAGAGTAGAAAATAGACATCAATACAAGGAAAGGAACAAGGTAGTAAGAGAAGGGTAGTGAGAAATAGAAACAAAGATGGAGGGGATGACACAAGAGGGATATATGTGGCAAGCCAGACAGAACATAGATGAGGAGTTAGGAAGGGACCACACGAGACAGAGATACCAGGGGCATAGCTATAGAAAAGGAGTAGATAGAATACAAGAGAATAAAAGAAGTTCTACATGTAATAAAATAGTAAACAGAATGAATCAATTAAGGGAAAATAAAACTAACAGTTGCAAGATAATAGTAAGGGAAAGGTAAAGGTAAAGTACGAGACTTGAACCGGCGTCTTAGCACGCGAGTTTACACCCATATGTGCTCGGCCGCCTATCCAGAAATGTTCGGATATTTCTGTATAGTGTCGCCTCAAGCATCGAAACTCAGATGCGAAGCGACATTCCTCACCTTCCCAGGATAATACCCTGGTACCCATTTCTGCCAACGGCTGGGTCGACCGTGGGGGTATTTTAATTTTTCCAACCACGAGTACAATTCACACTGCTCCCAGCGGGAATCGAACACGGGTTGTCCGAACGTCGCTAGTCTAGTCGGGTGGTTTTCCCAACTAGGCTACCGAGGCCCCCTAATAGTAAGGGAATTAAGGAGGTATGTTACAGAGGAACAGATTAGAAGCTGGTAGCTTCTAATAGCGCAGACTTTTGAATCATTGTGAGTATTCAATTTCACCTAGAACAGATGTTGAGTTATTATGAGTGTTCCACTTAGCATAGAACAGAGACGGTTGAATTAACTGTGAGTGTTTCACTAGCATAGAGCAGAGATGGTTGAATTAAATTGTGAGTAGTCTCATTCGCACTAGACAGAGATGTTTGAATTAATGGTGAGTGCTAGCACTAAACAAGTGCAGAGACTGTTGTATTATTGTGAAGGTCTCACTCATGTTGAGGAGACGAACAGTATTGTGCATTGAATGTGTTGTCAGTGCGAGAATCAAGCCGGAATGAGAGGTCACCATAAGAGTGACAGTGGACATTTTGTAAATTCTGGGGATGGATTGTCTGTGTTTAATAAACGTTTAATTGTTGACTTCCATGGTGTTGAAACATGCTTGGAAATGCTAGCTGTGTTCTTATTGTCTTGTCCTGACGACGAACGGATTAGGGTTGTCCTGACCCATAGATTGAACAGCGCGAAGTACTTCTAACGGTCAACAGGTAGTCAAGTCGTTTGGCCAGCGCAACCGGCTGGTGTCCAAGAAGCGGGTAGGATTCATAAGGGGCTCAGATCTCAACGAGCTTCTGTCGAGATATCCACAGAGGAAAGTCGAAGGAAAGTCAGACCGCCATTAGCGGTGTGACGTGTTCTAAAAGTCAAGCAGGGGATGGCTCAAAATGTAGTGAGCTGTCTGTGTGCATCTTCCGTGTAAGGCGTATCGGAGGCAAGGCTTGGCAAGTCCTTCCAACAGTGAAGCAGAGAACCAGTCAAGTCAATGCAGGCAAGGGTGACTTGCCTACGACACTTCCGACGGTCCATATCGGCAGTGAAGGAGCGTCACAGGCGAGGCAAGGCCTGCGTCCACCACGTGTAGGGGTACATAGTGGGCGTTGATGTGGTGTTCACCATGTCGCACTAGTGCATAAAGTACAGGGCAGGCTTCCGGGAGAAGTCGTTTCAACTCGTGTGATCACGCCTTGCTGTGTTAATAAACCTGCTACATTATAGTATAAAAGCTGCTACACTGCGAAATAAAACATAATTAAATCTGTCAGCATTTAGTAGGCACTACAAGGGGTTATTGTGGAAGTTGTGAAAGAGCTGGGACGAATGGATGTGTGTATCATCACCATTTTCCATACCGGTTGGCGTAGGCGATCATGTCCCTCCAGAATCTTCTATCTACAGTGCATTGTATCAGTTCTGTTGTTGACTGTTTTCCATGCCATGACACCAAGCTATCCAGTATTTTCTCTCTTTGTCGTCCGCGATCTTTAGTGTATGCAACACAAAATTCGCCAGCTTCTCGTATCTTATCGGTTATTTCAAGTATACTCTTTTATTTTGATTTCTGTCCCCTCTAGAGGGACAGATTATCGTAGTCATAGATGTCTCGACTCTGACACCAACCGGCAGTGTTTGAAGTTCACTTGACCGGTCAACCCAGCTGGTAAAAAACTGAGTGATTGACCGTTGGTGAGGAAAGTTCTGTCATCCTAGGGGTACTAGGCCGTGCTACGTTAAAAGTTGTGCCCGCGATAAGTGGAAGCTCTACACCGCACTCCTATATGACAGTAAACGTTTTCTCTCTCTAGTCATTTTCTCATTTCTTTTCATTTTCGTTATATTTGTTTCTATTTATTTTACTTCTCTATAGTTCTTATACTATTTTTTCTTCCTTCAGATGTTTTGTTTCTTTGTCTTTGGTTACACGTTTTATTTCATGATTCTCTTTACTCAATTCTCTAACCTCCTGTGTTTCGAGTATTTCACATTTAACGGTTTGGTTAGATTATCGCTGTTGGTATTCCCTCACAGTGGAGGAATAAGTCTGTCTTTTTTGTTTAAACAAACTGTATTCTGATGATGAGGTCCTGATGAGTGGTGTAGGACATTATTTGTATTCTGATGATGAGGTCCTGATGAGTGGTGTAGGACATTATTTGTATTCTGATGATGAGGTCCTGATGAGTGGTGTAGGACATTATTTGTATTCTGATGATGAGGTCCTGATGAGTGGTGTAGGACATTATTTGTATTCTGATGATGAGGTCCTGATGAGTGGTGTAGGACATTATTTGTATTCTGATGATGAGGTCCTGATGAGTGGTGTAGGACATTATTTGTATTCTGATTATGATGTCGAGATGAGTGGTGTAGGACATTCTTTGTATACCAAGGATGAGGTCACGATGAGTGGTAGATGACATTTTAACAACATTCCTAGTAAAAGAAACATGTTTGGTGATAATTACACGCTCATTATAAATATAATAATATATAAGTAATAGCCAGCGCTCTTAAATAAAACTCTTTTTTTTAAATTCTTACACACAATTGTATCGCTTTTATATTAAAACCAGCAAAATCCGGATGTCATAATAGGAAATGGAATGCACTTCTACTTTCTAGAATTCTCAAACAAGCCCACAGTTGTCTTAAATCATTACTTTTAATATTGGTCCTAATGCACGCCCCTTACTATATAATTGTCTTGTTTCTCTTGTTCCAAAACATTACCTATTATTATACCACAAACAATGTATATCAATGTATCCCCCTATATAATCGGTATCATCTAGCCTTGATCTCTCTAATATTTGCTCAACTATGTAGAAAACAAAAGAAAAAAACAAATCCCCCTTAAAGGAGCCCGATTTTATTAGTGATCTCCTTTCTCCATAAAATCATGATCCTCTGTCAAAATGGCTCTCTGAAACAAATCCATCTCTCCTCTAAAACTCAAAACAGTTTCTTTAAATAGTGCATCGAGCACAGCTTCAAGATATTGTCTATTCTCCATTGTTGAGAGCGTTTTAATATTGCATCTCCTGGCAGACATGTGCAACCATCTTCTGCTGCATTGTTGTGGTCATCATCAAAGTGATGTTATGTCAATATCAAACATTTAAAACGTCTCAATTACTGTGCAGCCTTTATCAATATTGAAGGTGTATTATGTCAATTGTACTTGGTTCGTACACGTACACACATTTGACTAAATGACTGATTAATATACAACGAATGTACATCACCTCTGTTGAATATCTTCTATCTGAAGTTTAAGATTACTCGTGACCCCTGGAATTCATTGATTTGCTTGATACCATCCCGTTTACTTTAATTGACTATTTATGAGATGTATTTTTCTTTGTAACAATCACTACTCCATTTTTGTTATTTCTTGTTGTAAATTTCTTCTTCTACATTTCAGCTTCCTGTGGAGCATGGGTCTTCAACAAACATTTGCAAAGTCGTTCTGTTTCTTGCTATTCTTTTAAGATCATTCCATGTTTTCCCCATCATCATCATCATCTCTGCTTCTATCTGTCTTCTCCAATAATTCCTTCGTCTTCCTCATTGTCTTTTTCTCTAGAGATTCCAAAAAGGGCATTCTGTGAAATACTCTCAGTTGGCTTCCGCAGTGTGTTTCCTATCCAGCGCCATCGTCTTCGCTGTATCTCTTTATCCACTGGTATTTGATTGGTACATTTTCACTATTTGTTATTTCAGTTAGGGTTTTTTATTTTCATGTTGCATCCAGCAATGACAATAATTTATTGTCTGTACCCTATTTATATTATTAGCCTATTAAGCCTGTATCTGCTGGTTAATTGTACGTTGGTTATCCACTGACTGATATTTCGTATATACCCTTTGGAAATCTGAGTATAAATTCACAGAGCATTTAAAAATACATATGGTGTTAGTACACATCATTGCTTAACACCTTGCTTTATTTGTTTATCATTTTCCAACTGATTTCACGTTTTAATACTTTAATGTAGTCGATAAAACATAAGTACTGAAATGACTACTTTTATACAGCGTTTCCTTACTTCTGTATTTCCCCTCCTCCGCCTTCATTCCGCCATACCCTCCTTCTAACGTTCTACTTTCATTCCTTCCTTCCTTCCCTCCTTCCTTCCTTCATTTTTGTCCTTTTTTTCTTTATTTAATTTTCTTAATTTTTTTATTTATTTATGTTGGTCTTTTCTTTCGTACTTTCTTTTTTCCCTACTGCATAACTGATTATTGTTTCATTATATCTAGGAATATATCTTAAAGGACATATCGTAAAAGGATACGATGAAACCAAGACGGAACAGTTTATGAACACAGACACTGATTCATTTGCCCGTCCAATATACACAATACAAATGGACAAACCAGAATCAGGTGTAACGATGATTAATATAGAAGCTACAAAACCAACATATTCCGGTATGAAGTTTAAGTATCTGAACCTCTGTGAGCTACAAGTTTTTGGAGGTATGTATTCCTTATGAGTGAACGATTTAATTGTTTTTTAGAACACATACATGACCCAATACCTTTGCTGAAAGCATTATATGTTTTGCTATCTGGCTGTTTGTAGAATGTATGAGTCAAACCTGACCAAGACTCTGTTGTATTTGTCCACAATGGCCTACTATAACAGATTAACCATAGCCTAGGAAAGAAATGATCGAAGATGGAAGAAAACCCATATGTAAAAACGCCATTATGATGTCGGATTTGTCGGGTCCAAAGGCTAAGATGTCACCGCTTGTGACAAATATGTTAACGATCTCTTTAAAGTTTAACTTCCTTCATCGATCCGGCTTGCATGACCAGTCTGTTTGTAAGGGCATATCTGGGAGGTGATGTAGATAATAGTTTGGTTTACCGATAATGATACAAGATGTCCACTATGAGTAGTTGATCACTTGTAGTACTGATGAAGGCTTTTGCCGAAACGTTATAGTTTATCTTGTTTTTCTATGGGTTTAGCTACCCAATACATTTTATGTTGATTCTATATGTTCTCTACAGCTCTACTCACGGCTCCGCAAAGTGTTTAATATTGTGTATATTTGATATTTGTGTCTATCTCCACTTGTAGTCATATGTCTTGGTTTATTAATTGTATATTATAGGTATATAAGAAGAATCATCATACGAAGAGTGCGAAACAAAATCAGTCCAGAAATTAGCGATGAGCAGTGTGGTTTTGTTGGAGGTAAAGGAACGAGCAATGCCATATATATCATAAGATCTTTAGTAGAAAGAGCCATAGAGGTGAAAACAGATCTATACCCATGTTTCATAGAGTAAACCAAAGCATTTGACAAAGTGAGAGCCGCGATATCTCAGTGGTTAGTCAACTGGACTACAAAGAACAAGAGTTAGGGTTCGATCCCAACCGACGGCTTCCGGTTCACCCAGCGATTAATGGGTACCAGCTTTTTTCTGGGAAAGTAAAGCGGAAGGGGCGTAATACCGACCACATTACCCCAAAAATCATGTGTCTGTAACATTTATTGTCATGAAGCATATGTATATATATTAACACCATATTCCCTAAATGACACTTGGCGTGACGGGGGTACTTTACTTTTTTAATTTGGCAGAGTAAAGCACCAAGAAATAATCAAAATTTTGGAAAACATAAACGTAGATAGCAACGATCTAAGAATAATAAAAAACATGTACTGGCAACAAACAGCGGCCATAAGAACTGGAAACCAATTGGGAATGTTTCAACAAATAAAACAGGGTGTTAGACAAGGTTGTGTGCTGTCACCAGATTTGTTGTTATTTATAGTGAGATTATTTTAAGACACATAAGGGCCATGCTTGAAATAACAATTAGAGGCCATAATATAAATAATATAAGGCATGCTGATGATACAGTCTTAATCGCTAAGAGTGAAAATGAGTTATAAGAAATGTTGGACATTATAGTGAAAAAAGCAAAAATAAAGGACTCAGCCTTAATAACAAAAAGACAGAAGTAATGGTAACAATAAAGAAAAAAGACATCACCTCAGTGAAAAATAAAGACAAGTGGAACAATATTAAAACAGGTAAATGAATTTAAATATTTGGGAACTGTGTTAACCTCAGACGGAAGGTGTACAAAAGAGGTGAGATGCAGAATGACTCAGGCAAAAGCAGCTTTCCAGAAAATGAGGAAGATACTATGCAATCCATTTTTGACAGGACAGAAAAAGAGTTCTTAAATGTTATGTAGAGCCAGTCTTAACATATGGATGTGAATCATGGACAATAGGACAGCATAGTAAAAAATCACTGGAGACTGTAGAAATGTGGTATAACAGAAGAATTTTGAGAATACCATGGATAGCTAAGAAGAATAATTCTAATGTTCTGAAAGAGGTCATAGCAAAAAGAGAGCTAATTTCCAATTTTAGGAAGAAACAATCATCATTTGTTGGCCATGTAATGAGAAGAGAACAGCTGGAATATATTGTAAGAACTGGAAAAATTGAGGTACGAAGAGACAGAGGGAAGCAAAGAAAGAAAATACCAGACAGCTTAAGAGAATGGTTTGGCAGAAGGTCAACAACAGAAATGATAAAGAACTGTTGAGATCGAAAGTTATGGAGAGATATGATCACCCATGCCAGTAGGCTCGAAACTTGATGATGATGAGGTATATAAGTGCTGAGATATAAGGATATTTGCAAGGCTTCCATGGAGGGAATTTTCTATCAGTGATAGGAACTTGGAAAATGTGGCTGCGGATCGTATCACTTGAAGAGCACACATAAAAATTGGCACAACAACTTTCGAGACAGTGCAGATGTCAAATTAAGAGGACAAAAGGCGCAAGAGAAAGGAGATAAGGCCAGGTACACCTTGATGGATCTGTCTGTCCAGGATTGGCAAATTAAGCCATGAGAGAAGATGTTCAGAAAAGCAAGAACCAGTTTAAGACACTAATGCTTTACCAAACTACTGACGTATCATTATTATCATTATTATTATTATTGGTTATTGGTTATGGAAGGCCTCGGTATCACAGCAAACGAATTAAAATCCATAATTGCTCAACCGCCCGTGCCAGTGGAATCATCCGAATTACTAACTCATCTCCCAAACAAAGAAATGTAACTGTAGTCCCCATCGTAGCAGTCTCAGCACACGCCAAAAGACATAGGCGAAACCGCGCAGAAAGTGAACACAGCCAACTGTTCCACGTCATACGATATCATCATTCATCGTAAACAAACGGGATATCGAAGCAGGATCAAAACGGATGAGACACACAGCTCACGGTGTGCACAGAGCACTTAACTCAGTAGCTCCTGCAACAAGCCGGACTTGGAATATGAGGAAACTGCAAGAAGGAACACTTTTCAGACATAGCCTTCAATGGTTCCTGCCGCCTATCCACCATATACCATGGGAGTTCACGTCCTCCCGAAAATGATGATCGTCATAGCACTTGATGATGTTAGGCCATAATTAATTACTCCAATTCCAAACATATAGACACAGTGGTGTTAAGTTATCATTTCCAATCGAACAGAAGCCACATGACCTGTAGTTAGTAAAACCACAGAGAGAATATGATTTTGTGACCTTCACTGATTCACTCTTAGATGTGAATGTGTAGTTTACACAAGAGGAGAAGTTTTCAACTACAGTGATCCCATTTAAGGCAATTCTGGGATAGCAAGGCAAGTCTCCTTTATAGCAGCAGAAATTGATGTTCTTCGCTCCCTTCTTGTAGCTGCCGCCACACGATTCTGATGTCTCATTAACTTGGATATCATTCAAGAACAATGTCAGATTAACATTCCATAGATATGGCTCTGCTGATGAAATGCTTGGTGCAACAGTTGTATCAATCATACTGGAGGCTCCTGGTCTGTGGTCATTAATATCACAGACGGCACATGATGTTGTTATATTCAGTGTTTCTTTCTGGGGTGTAAATATGTGGCACACACATGGAGAGTGGTTTGTGGTCACAGTAATCCCATTAAAGGCAATTCTAGGGTAGCATAGCATAGCTGTTTCAGAACAGCACAATCCTATGATGTTTTATGTGTTAGCTATAAAGCTGCTGCTGCTACACAATCCTGACCAATTATAGGTGTGGACATTATTCACTTGCAATGACAAAACTGCTTTGTTTACATCATAAACCTCTGGAAGCGAATCATTTATGGGACTAATAGTACAATTTATTCTTCCATCGGGGATATCTTCATTGAGTCCCCCAAAAAAAGGTCTTTGGTTAAAAAGCACATATGCTTTTGAGTTAAACACAAAATGAGCCCACTTCATAGATTCAAAATGATCCTTGCCAATGCCATCCGTTTGCACAAGTTAGGTCCTTAGCTACCAAACGTCCGAAACGAAGCCATCGAATTAACGACTTTATCTACAGCGAAGTTTAACGAACTGTGAACAAACATTTATGTTCAAACCCTTGAAAACATTATTGCTTGCTACCAAATGTCTGTCAAGACTCCAAAGGCCATATATATTATAAGTATTTAGGTGTAGATAAGAGCCCATATTTATCAGCTTTGGAAAATAATGTCCTATTAATGATACAAAGTATTAGAGTTTTAATATGTTATATGTGTTTGACAAATGTGTTTCCTGTGTTTTTTTAATTACCATAATTAATTTTCTTTTATGTCTACCTTTATATGTTTACAAATCTCTGATCTGTGTCTCTTGTATTCTTTTCTGGTCCTTAGACTTAGAATATTCCACGAGAAAAGAGGTCAAGGTCAAACTAATGGAAGTATAGACTCGTAGGGAGATAGACACAAAATGATTAACAACAGGGACGCGTTTGGTACAAACATAAGTTACGACATTACGACAGTAGGTTAATGTGACCAGACGTCCCAATTTTTCCGGGACAGCCCGAGTTTTTACTGTTCTTTCAACCTTTGTCCTGGATTTGTTACTGTCTCGAATTTGTCCCGTTTTTGGCCGATTTTGTTGTTTTTGTCCCGGATTTGTTAAAATGCATTAACGGCACACACGTTTTTACCAGTTTTATCAATATGGTAAACGTCTCTTCGACTTAAAAATATACATTATTCCGTTGTTGTGTAGAAAATGTTTAAAAAATTGAACTGGCTGTTCATTTGGCAAAATAGTAACATTAAAATGCGCTCCAAGTTTTAAAACTTGTATACTGAAATTGAAACTCAACAAGTAGCATCTTTGCGGCCCCGACATTTCATTTTCCTGTATATTTATTATGTTACTCTCGTTTACAGACCAACTAATTTTTTTTAATTTTGTTGTTTAGTGATAGAGGTTATTGCATTCATTATATATATGTATATATATATATATATATATATATATATATATATATATATATATATATATATATATGAGCAACAATTTGGATTCAGGAAAAACAGTAGAACAAAAGAAGCCATATTTAGCATGAGAACATTGATTGAAAAGTACATGCAAGTAAACAAACCAATATATGCCTGCTTCATAGACAACACCAAAACATTTGATAGAATACACCATAATCAACTTATAGACTGCCTAAAATATATAAATCTGGACGACACAGACATACGACTAATATGTAATTTGTACTGGGAGCAAACAGCAATAATAAAATATAACAAAGAAAACTCTATACCCATTGATATAAAAAGAGGAGTAAGACAAGGATGCATCCTATTACCAAGCTTGTTCAATCTATATACACTGAGCAATTTTTTAAAAACATCACTGAGATGCCAGGCCTAAACATTAATGGTAAAATAATAAATAACCTAAGATATGATGATGATACATTCACGTTCAATGACAGTGTTTATTGTAAGGCCCTAACATCCATCAGTAGACTCATGTAATTATATTGTAATGTTTGTATTCAACTGTCAAGCTTTAACATACAACCTACCCTATCTCCGCAGAATCTATTTGTCCGGCTGGTTGGTTCGGTCACGATTGTGAATTCAGATGCCACTGTGCGATCACACATGAGCAGTGTTTTGTTAGTACTGGTGGATGTCCTTCTGGCTGTGCCCGTGGTTGGACTGGAGAAGGTTGTCAACAAAGAAGTCAATGAAAATATATTGTGCACACTATCACTGGGTAGGTGGTTTAAGGTGTCGTTAGTAGGAAAACAAGCATAGCTTAATACAAGAATATTAAATACATCATAACAGCTGTCTGAGTGGTGTGATGACATAGCTGAAGTCAGTGATAATAGAAATTGATGTTAACTATGAAGTACAACTTGGGAGCACCGATAGCTCAGTGGTTAGTGAACTGGACTACAAAAGACAAGGGTAGGGTTCGATCCCAACCGACGGCTTCCGGGTTCATCCATTAAATGGAGACCGATTTTTTTCTGAATTACCCCGAAGATTTCTTTCGTAAAATTTGTGGTCACTAACAACATATTCCCTATACGCCACTTGGCGTGACGGGGCTCTTTACTGTTTACTTTTACGAAGTACAACCAGAGCTACTCTCAAAGAGAGAGAGTTATCTAAGAAAATTAAAGGGCGAGTGAACTCAGCAAGAAATAAAATAAAAGCTGCATGAATGTGTACTACATAATAAAACCACGTAGAGCAAGCGTTCCGCGCAACAACAACTATTGCAATACAAAGGTAGGAACTAAAAGTGAAAGCAAGAACAAACTTATGTCGTGTGTAATTAAAGAACGAAACGTCCTGCAATGTAAATGACCTGAAGTAATGATAGGATACAGATGCGCATCTCACACTATTCTCGGAGACCTTACAACTTGTGGAGCAATGACAAATCATTTTAAGAAAGTACAAAAGTTCAACGAATATAAAGTTGGCTTGAATGTGTTTTTTTTTAATTTCACTTAAGGCTTCAGATTGTGTACAAGAACTCTACTCACTTTGGATTGTGTACAAGAACTCTACTCACTTTGGATTGTGTACAAGAACTCTACTCACTTTGGATTGTGTACAAGAACTCTACTCACTTTGGATTGTGTACAAGAACTCTACTCACTTTGGATTGTGTACAAGAACTCTACTCACTTTGGATTGTGTTCAAGAACTCTACTCACTTTGGAAAATGGAGACACGTTTCTATACAGCAACAGAGCTGGAAGCTTTCACTGACTTGTAGTTGATAGCTAGCGCCAGAATCGGTGAACCAGAACCATCGAGACCCTACTCCACATCTCCGCGCTGCCCCTATAAACAAAGCTGACTAATCTAGTCTAGCCTTGCATATAGGAATCGATGAAAAAAGGTAAGCTCGTACCCAAAAA
The DNA here is from genome assembly GCA_032433765.1 of Megaustenia siamemsis. Taxonomy (NCBI): domain Eukaryota; kingdom Metazoa; phylum Mollusca; class Gastropoda; order Stylommatophora; family Ariophantidae; genus Megaustenia; species Megaustenia siamemsis. Next base: position 14,269,639 of record JAVIAB010000041.1, read on the forward strand.
TGACTCGATGAAGTCAGATGTGTTGGGCAGAAAGGTGCAAACATCACAGATAAACCGCAAACCTCAACACAACGCAGTTACACCAACGTGTCGCACGTTAAAGGACAGACAATAGAGAGGTCAATTAATTTCTCTAGTAGGTATTGGAGAAACAACCATCACCATCATGCAGCATATAAATAAACGAGACAAATTTGAAACAAGTGCAACGCGTCAAATACCTGGGCACAATAATAACATCGGATGGGAGATGCACCACAGAAATAAAGAGCAGAATAGCTCAGGACAAAATAGCATTTCAGAAAATGAAAAATATATTATGCAACAAATCTATGTCAATAAAAATGAGAAAGAGAGTTCATCGGTGCTATATAGAAACAATTCTGACCTATGGAAGCGAATCATGGACAGTAGACAAACAAATGAAAAGACAGTTAGAGGCCACAGAGATGGGATTTCTCAGAAGAATGTTGAAAGTTCCCTGGACAGCTAAAAAGAACAAGGAGGAAGTTCTCAATGAGGCCAACACAAAAAGGGAGCTCTTAAAAAAACATCAGAAAGAAGCAATCAATATTTTTCGGGCACATCATAAGAAGAGGAAAGTTGGAATACTTGGTTACAACTGACAAAATAAAAGGAAAGAGAGATCGTGGAGACAAAGAGAGAAAATACTGGATAGCTTGGTGTCATGGCATGGAAAACAGTCAACAACAGAACTGATACGATGCACTGTAGATAGAAGATTGTGGAGGGACATGATCACCTACGCCAACCGGTAAGGCACATGATGATGATGAGTAGGTATTGGGTGAACACCGTAAAGGGATACAACTTCTGTTTTGATAATTATTTGGCTGCTTGTGTACCGTTTTATTATCATGTAGCTATTCTTTGTGTGCCTTATATATATGTATATAAACAGCTAGCAGAAAGACGACAAAACGCAATCAAAATGTTTACATTGCTTTCATTGATCAGGAAAGAGCATTCGACAGAGTAAAATAGATAGCAATGGGCGATACTAACAAACATAATTAAAAGTCTACATCAACATCAGCTGCACAGTCAGAACAGCAGCAGGCTACACAGACCACTTCGAAGTTACATCAGGAGTAAGACATGGGTGCATACTATCCCCTCTTTTGTTCATCACATACATGGGCTATATATGCAAGTTAGCCAACCCATCGGAGACAGAGGAGATCAAGGAAATTCTATAGATCTATTTGCAGACGATCAAGCTCCAATATACCGGAAAATAGAAGACTTACAAGAACACTTAAAGAGATTCAACAGCACAATCACAAAAACAAGATACAAATTTACATTAAAAACGTGAATATCGCAAAAGAGAAACATAATATCAACATAATTATAGACGGCAGACAATTAAACAAGCGGATGGCTTAAATAGCTAGGAAGTCTAGTGACAAACAACAATTCACAATATTAGAAATCAGAGTCAGAATATTTTAACTACTAGGAATCATAACAGCAGTAGAGGCAAACAGAAGAGCAAAGAACCGAAAATTATATCTCCCCTAGACGCTGAGAGGCAAATGAGGAAGGGAAAAAAAATATTTAAAACACACACATTGGACAGCGCCCGTTCAACTACCGAGTTCTATATAATGACTGAAGATGGAGTAATGTTGATATCTCAGTAGTGCCCCAACGACCACCGTGTGCAATAGAGAAAACAAAATAATTAACTGTATCTATTTAAGTTAAATGCTCAATAACAAAAACTACCAATATTTGATATAGGGGACAAGAAAATAGTTACAGTCTACCCTAAGTACTGCGAGGTCCTTGTTGGAATTCGTTAATACCTGATCAATGAGCTGAGTGAAAGCAAGACTTCGATATGACTATTTTCCACTTTTATCTTTGAAAGATTGTTCTCCAATTAAACTCTAAACTAAACACTAAACACTAAAACACTGAACATTGACTCAAAGAAAAACTTACAACATCCCGTAAACGCTGTCGAAGGAGAAATCACAAGCTTCTTCAACTGTGGACGAAAAAACCGTCTGTAAACTTCAAAAATAAAACAGCTCAAAACCTATCAGTTTTAACCCAAGAATAAATGTGATTTTAAAGGCGATAAACCGTCTGTGAAATCCCCTGACATCTGCATATTTCGTCTTCACCGACACCAGCCGTGTCTAAGACTCATGAGCAAAATCTGATGGTTTTGTCTGTTGGTCAAGTCTTCTCTACACCTTCCCTGAGGTCCCTTCCAATAATTATACAGCTCTGTCCTAGAGACTGGCATTCTGTCAAGTCTTCTCTACACCTTCCCTGAGCTCCCTTCCAATAATTAAACAGCTCTGTCCTAGAGACTGGCATTCTGTCAAGAGTAGTGGACAAGAAGAAGCAACAACATAGATCGTCATAAAGACAGGGGTGAAAGAGGCCTGCGACCTCTATTAGTATTTCTTTGATATGTCTTGTTTCTTTGATAATTTTCTAAAGTCGTGCTATTGATTTAATTTAGAAAATGTTTTAAGTGTCATTTTTAACTACCTCTGTCCAGAGACTAGCCCATGAGAAGGAAACTACCAAGTGGTTATGTCACGACTGTGAACACTACTGGAATGGAGTATGACTATTTCTTTTCCAATAAAATAAAACCTTGGCTATTTGAGTTGTTATATTAAATGGTTTGACTACCTTCATTTAGTAATAACATCAGCTTCTATTGATTATTTCTTTATGTTGTTTATATTAATGTTCTTGTACACATCACATTTATAGTCAACAGGTTAATCATCACAGACTATTCTCAGTCATAATACATAATCAAGTTTGTTGATCTTTAACTTGGCACGTGATACATAATAGTGGAAACATTTATCTTAGAATTACTGTTCTTAATAATTCTGGACATTCAGAGGTTATCACCGAATATTTATTGAAGTGTCCACAAGTGCATACAGTAAAAATCTCTCTCACACACTACTTACTTATTACTTTGTTCTATGAAGCCCACCTTCAAACACTTTCACAGGTAATTTTTCTCTATGTTCTAATTCACTAGTTCTGGTTCTGTCTATTGCTCAATTAATTGTTTACTACTCTACTAACTATGTAGCTTACTACTTCTTACTATTGTCTGACTTACTACCTCTTCTGACTCCTGTGATTAACTAACTGACTTCCTTGTCTGTCCTAACTGCCTAACACTGAAAACTACTAACTGTCTAACTGACTGACTTCGGCATTTCTTCGAGACTAGCTCTGTATTTCTCATAACTGCTTGACTTATATTGCGTGCTTACGTTTTTATAGTGAAGTCTCATTTACCGCGCTGTACGCCCCCGACAATCAGTATCCAATGGTTTTGTTGCAAAGTGACAACTTGCAACCCTTTCGACCACTCTGAGTCCACAGTACTGAATCACGGTTGACCCAGAGCAGACATATGTCTCACACTTGACAAGACAAGCAGATTATGACTCCGAAGTAACCTTGGGTCAGCTTGACCTCTCCTGAGTTTCAAAATAACCATGTTTATTTCATGACTTTGACCTGTTCTTGAAGTTATTTGTTAACCTATTTACCTGACGGGTCAAGCATTGTGTTGACTCTTACATTTACAATAACTGCTAGAAAAATATTCATTCTCCTGAAACTTGTTATTCTGTCACTAACTACTGATGACTACTATTTTATTCCACTGTTATAATCTGTTAAGAACTGGGTACCGGCTGAGTTACCTGACCCATGCTTTAATCACATATACTGTTACACATTTAAGTTCAGCGATCTAAGATGTGTTATAAAGTGTTCAGATTATTTATTGTTATATATGTTCAGCAATTTGAGTATCATTCAAGTGCTTGATCATCACCACATGTTCCTGTGTCCTCTAACGAGGTGTAAAACGTAGAAAGTATTACTCAACACCTGGTACTTTGAACTGCTTGCTCATTTACTGTACAGAAGTAGCTTGTGTACTTCTCAAACTCATGTCTAGCTCTTCAATAAAATTCTTTACAAACAATAAAATACGAATAAACGCAATATTTTGACTTACCTATTTTATACTGTCTGTTGATTTTGTAATGTGTTCCTTATTTCAGTGTTATATTAAATGGTTTACTTGTGGACATTTTTAATAACAAAATCCAAAATATTTATTTCAAAATTCAGGTTCCAGTTGCCAGATTGTAAACACGCTCTAAGAGCAGCCACGGATAATTGCTGATGTGCAGCATTGGAATCAACAAACTATAACTGATAAAGAGCAAATTTCAGCTTCCCTGGTCTAACAGCACAAAAAGGAACCGAAGAAGACAAAAACTGTACCCAAAAATTGACACAAAAGTAAAAATTAAATAAATGTTTTTGGAGGATCCAGGAGCTGGTACATACATCACACATAGGCACATATGTGTTTACGACACTTGGAAATATTCTATAAAATAAACAGAAAAGGAACTCGACGAACTTTAGTCATTCCATACCAGTATTGAAATCCGTAAACTATAACACACCGCGCTTAGACATTAGAGTGGGTACATGCCTCAGTGAAATCCTGCAACTCATTATTCAAGAACCAATAATGTTTCTTGTAGGTCATGAACGTAGGTCCAACATTATAGAAGAATAGAGTCAAAGCCAGTTCAGAAATTATCTATAAACTCATTCTGTGATTGATATTACTAAATATTGGCACCATACATATGGACCATAATACCTGCTTTGTGGATACACATGAATAGAAACATGCACAGTGGTGCAGAATGATGACAATAACAACCAATGAAATTTATCACAGAAGAAAACACCGAGGACTGACACTAAAAAGTATACACAACAAGGCAACTAACATTCGACTAGATAAAACAAGACAAACTTGTGTAGATGATGCGTGTGACCTAACAGCCGACTAGATAAAACAAGACAAACTTGTGTAGATGATGCGTGTGACCTAACAGCCGACTAGATAAAACAAGACAAACTTGTGTAGATGATGCGTGTGACCTAACAGCCGACTAGATAAAACAAAACAAACTTGTGTAGATGATGCGTGTGACCTAACAGCCGACTAGATAAAACAAGACAAACTTGTGTAGATGATGCGTGTGACCTAACAGCCGACTAGATAAAACAAGACAAACTTGTGTAGATGATGCGTGTGACCTTAAGTCCCCTGAGAAGGAAACTAAAAAGTGATTATGTGAGATTTTGAGCATTTCGGGGATAAAGTAAGACAACTTTTATAACATAAGACTTATAATAATAATATAATATAATACTTTTATGATGCCTCTGAGGATGAATGGTTAGTGTACTCGCTTCTTTTTCGAACTAACAAGGCCTCCTGATTCATCAAGTCTCTAAAAATAGGTACCTGAGATTTTTCTGGGAAGTAAAGGCGGCCTTGCGATACCGCATACATCACCCAAAAATGCGCCGTGGTCAAAGAAAATGATGGTTACTTACGCCATATCCCCCATACGCCAAGCAATGTCTGGTAGTTTGATGAGCTGTTGTTGCAAATGTAGGTCTCAAATTTCTGACTAATTACTTAACCTTCTACCTGGAAAAAATGGAGAGGAGAGGGGGGGAGCAAAATAAAAAAAAATATACAACCAGCGTGTGAGAAAAGTGTTTGATAGCATGTCAACCGTCATCAACAGAAGTGATAAACAACATTAGAGTTAGAAGGTTAAGAGAGCATCTACGGCAACAGACGCAATACTTTATGATGATGAAAATGATGATGGTGATGATGATATATATTCACATGTTTCATTAACTTATATATCTAAACAACTAGATTATTCAGCATTTGACTTCATTTTAATAGATTTAAATTCTACGACATTGCCTCACTGTGTATAATTATACCGGCTATTTCGAGGTTGGTAGGGTCAGATTGGTAGGGTCTTTTTAGCTGTCCAACGAACTTTTAACATTCTTCTGAGAAATAGCATATATGTGGCCTCTTATTATCATCTTTGTATTTGTTTGTTTACGGTCCGTAATTTTCTTCCATAGACCAGAATTGGCATTATATAGCACCGATGAACTCTTTCTCACTTCTATTGACATATATTTTTGCATAAGACGTTTTGTTTTTCATTTTCTGAAATCCAATTTACGCCTGAGCTATTCTGTTTTGTTTTATTTTCATTTTCGTGGTGCATCTTCCATCTGATGTTATTTTTGCGCCCAAGTATTTGACGCGTTGCACTTGTTTCAGATTTGTCCTGTTTATTTTTATATTGCATAATCATGATGATTGTTTCTTTGATATGACCATTACTTTTGTTTTCTAACTATTCAGACTGACCTTTCTTGTTGCTTTCTTGTACACTGTACCATTATATTTATATCTTATAGTTTATTCTCTCGTGTTTTGCATTAGTTTTCTACTAAATTCTGCTGATTAGTCGGCAATATTCATTGCAAAAACCCATACGCTTAGAGCGATGCAGAACATATTTTATGAAATAATTTAGAAAAAGGTGGATTTATAATAAAATAATAAAGCGCCGTAAGAGTGGACTGCATAAGTAAGCGGTAGGTCAGGTGAAAACAACAGAAAGATAAATTAATACATAACTAACATAGCAACTAATAGGACACACTATTCATATAATGTGATTTCATCTTAACGGGTTGTTAAATTACATAACCATAGGATAGACAAGGCTATGGGATTGGGCGACAGCTTTCGTGACTGCTTGAAACAATAGAGAGAAAAACCAGAACAATACGTGTACTACAGGGTAAAGTAAAAACAACTTTAACTATTACAAAGGAGTCCCGGAACAATCTGTGAGAACTTAAATATAAATATCAGAAGACCAACATTTGTCTCACATTGGATTGTACACGTTGAGCAGCTGGGGAATGTTGTTTAAATTGTTGTTACATTGCTCACAACGATCATTATCATCAAATATGGAGGTAGATTGAGCAGTGTTTTAAAGTGTAGTCCATACACTTTTCAATTCTCAGAGAATTGTGTATTCTAATGATAGTTTTATCTTCCTCAAAATACACTACCATATTTGTTACATTTTTACATTTTAATATTTTTAAACTTTCTATTTTTGATTTCCTTCAAAATCACATAAGTCTTCTATACTTGGGAAACAGGATAAAAAACGTTTTTAAAAGATGCATTTTTGAACAGTTAGATAATTTAAGTAATAGCCTGAGCAAGCACAACAACAATCACCTAAATTCAATCAAGGTAAAGACATACACATGCATCAATTTGAGTGAAATGCGAAGTTGATATAAAGTTGATGATAAGAATGAACATTAAAAAAATGAGTATGATAAAAATAGATTTTCGAAGATAAGGAACAAAATGAAACCCATTCGACTTGCAGCTCAGTAAAGGTCAAGGTCTAAAAACCGATGTTCTATTGAATGTCTAAAGACTGAAGTTATGGTGCAGGACAGCTGAAGGACTTCAGAACCAAAATGCCCTTTAGCTGTTGTTTAGTTCCACACCTAGGAAAGCTGTACCCATACCCCTTTCTATTTTTTTTAACTTTCATTAAATTCAATCCAGCACCCAGATATTCAATCAATATGTTGTTTATTCCTTACAACACGTAATAGTTCTAAAAGAGATCGCTGCTGCTGCCTGTCTGTCAATCATTTCTCAAGCCCGACCTAATAGAACCACTTGCCGAACGAATACAACATAATCAATTTGTGAGTGAGAAATGCTGCGAAAATGTAACTGAGGCAATATAGAACGAGTGTAGTGTAAACTATGTTTTTTTTTTCATAAGTATGAAGTGAAAAGAAAGCACCAACACAATTTTAACGCAAAAACCTAATAAAAAAACGACACCAATTACCATACCAGTAAGGCAACAAAGACAACAGAAAATGTAGAGACATATAACCCTCCATCATAAATGAAGAATCAGAAATGGACAACATAAAATTATAAATATTAGCAATGCATATGAAACAAGAGCTATATTGTTGCACATAAATTTCAATGCACTAAGGCAAAGACTCCAGAAGATATGTTCATCATCGTACCAATATACAAATAATGGCACTACACGAGACTCCAACATGTACAAATGTGGCTCTCACTGAGTCATGTAGTAAAATGGTATGTAAACATTATAGAGAAAGGACTGTTCACTTATAGAGCTGGTGATCAACAAATATAAAAAAAGGTTTCATGTGTAAACATGGATGTACTGACGCACTTTTCACTCCAAAACAACCAGCAGAAAAGACAGTTCAAACATAATCAAAAACGATATGTACCTTTCATAGACGAAGAAAAAAAACATTCGACCTAATAAAGAGAGAACAATTACGGGAAAAACTAACATCGTGCGCAGTAATCCAACATCTAATCGAACACTCAATGATACTTCAGCTGTATACAAAGAGTGAATTAATAAATATCATTAGTTCCCATGCACCAATGTTGGTTGCATCAGACGAAGAGAAAGACAATATCTACCAACAACTTCAAATGATCATGGACTCACTTCCAAAAGAAGAGCTAGTATATATACTAGGTGATCTCAACGCACGCACATGATCTGACCAACGATCTTGGCCAATATGCCAAGGCCATCATGACATTGGAAAAATCAACGAAAATGGCCAGAGATTTCTAGAATTTTGTTCAGATAATTATCTATGTGTAAGCAATACCTACTTTAATGTTAAACACAAACATAAATTAACATGGCGTCATGCTAGAGGTGGTCACTGGCACCAACAAGACCTAGTTCTTACACGTAGGCAGTCTTAAAATAACATCAGAATAACACGAAAATATCACAGGACAAACTGCAATACAGACCACGATCTCGTCATCAGTAAGATCAAAGCTAGAAGTAGTCGCATTTACAAATCAAGAGAACCTTCAGTGACCAAGATCAACGTCACAGCGACTAAAATCTCATCAAATAAAGATATTTAGAAATCTACGTTTGAAGAACTCTATGAAAACACACATCTATAATTGCGTTCTATCTACCTACGACCAAAAAAATTTCTCAGAAAACGACTGGGTCGAAGAAAGTGCAACAAGACTAGACCCACTAATAGTCAATAAGAGAAAGGCACTGAACTACAAAAGCAACCCCAAGCAAATCACCAAGGATCAGCTTACACATGCACAAGCCACTCTACAACGCGAAGCAAGATGATTTTAAAATGAATACTGGAACAATCTATGCTCTGAAATACAGAAAGCCTCAGACAGGGGCGACTCAAAAACCATGCATGGCAATATAAAAAAGACTTGGACCAAAAATAACCAAATTAGCCCCCTTAACATCCAAGTTTGGAGAACCTATTACTGACAAGGGACAACGAATGAAAAGATGGGAAGAACACTACTCCAACCTATACCATGATGACAGATCTGCAAACACACTTCTGGCCCAGTCAATACCTAAATATCTTACAATGTCTGAGCTGGACGCTGAGCCTACCTTGAACGAATTAGCTAACGCCGTAATTCCCCTCTCAAGAGGAAAAGCTGCAGGAAATGACAACATTCCCACAGAGATACTAAAGTAAAACTTAAACGTACTACTTCCACATCTATACAAACTGTTAATCAAATGCGGGAGGCAAGGAGAAATACCTCATGATATGAGAAAAGCTAAGATCATAACACTATACAAAAACAAAGGAGACAGGGGTAATTGCAATAACTATCCCTGAGGATCTGTTGGCCTGACTTGCTCATTGTGTGGCCGAAAGTGTTTGTCAAACATTGGTAGAATTAGCCACGAGAGAAGCTGTTCGACAATAACAAAACCTCGAAACAATATACAGTAGCCTCCACTAGATTGTCTTACAAGACAAAAAGGGCCATAAACAATCATATCCAAAGCTTCGCACAGTTTAAAACAGTGTCTTTTCACTTTAGTCCTCTGGAAATCACCATTGTCATGCTGGCAGCATATCAGTAGCCAATTATGAGAATTAATTAATGAGTTGATTGACATAACGACAACTTGAAGAGAACCACTGTACTCGTAGACCATTGGGAAAAATGCTAGTCATGATCAACAAACGAAACAATGGTTTTCCGTTTGGAAAAGGGGAGACCATGATCAAGTTCACTAATTCGTAATTAACTTCATGGAAGTTCGTTGTTTCATTTTATTTATATTTTTAACTATACAATTTGACCACAGGTTTTCTTTTGAAAACGTGACAAACCTCAAATGTTGCAGCAGATGTTTAGACAATAATGAAGTAGGTAAATTAAATTACATGTTTTAAGAACTGTCTCTTTGAATTGCTAAACCCTTTAGATGCATCTTTCTATCTATCTATCTATCTATCTATCTATCTATCTATCTATCTATCTATCTATCTATCTATCTATCTATCTATCTATCTATCTATCTATCTATCTATCTATCTATCTATCTATCTATCTATCTATCTATCTATCTATCTATCTATCTATCTATCTATCTATCTATCTATCTATCTATCTATCTATCTATCTATCTATCTATCTATCTATCTATCTATCTATTGTCCTTTTTCGAGCCGAAGACGGCACATAGGGCAGAACCACAATCTCAAAAACAGAAACCCTGCGTGCCAAAGTGACACATATTGCAGAGATCACTGCAATAAAATATATGGCTCTGTTTCCATAACAATACTTTTTACAATGACGGCCTGTCAAGCCATCAATCAACCTCCTTAGTCGCCTCTTACGACATGCCTGGAAGGTAACAGTATCACTATTCTTTACTTCCCTCATAATGAGGCCTCGGTAACACACAGAAAGAATGTGAATACAATAAATATATTCCCAGCAACTTGTAGGCAGGGTTGTGTGCTGTCACCAGAATTGTTTAATATTTATAGTGAGATTATTTTAAGATCCATAAAGGGCATGCATGGAATAACAATTGGAGGTCATAATATAAGTAATCTAAGATATGTTGGTGATAAAGTCTTAATCGCTAAAAGTGAAAATACGTTACAAGAAATGTTGGACATTGTAGTAAAAGAAAGCAAAAAATAAAGGACACAGCCTTAATAGCAAAACGACAGAAGTAATGGTAACAGCAAAGAAAAAGACATCACCACTGTGCAAAGTAAAAACAAGTGGAACAATATTCAAACTCTCTCTCTCTCTCTCTCTATCTATCTATCTCTCTCTCTCTCTCTCTCTCTCTCTCTCTCTGTCTCTCTCTCTCTCTCTGCGATCAAGACTCACTCAGAGTAGGATTCCAGACTCTCTCATGAAGTCAGCTGTCTGTTTAAGCGAATCAATTGCTCCATATAGTTTCTCTTCCAGGGAGGTGGGCGTGGACCACATTGCTCTTCTCAGGTCTGTGTGCTGGGGGAAATCCTGTAGAACATGTTTTATAGTCATATTGCCCAGTGTACAGTGACATAGGCTGGTTGTACCTATTTTGAATTTGGTGAACATGTGATTTCTCATTCTATTGTGGCCAGTGCGTAGGAGAAGTATAATGACTTGATCCATCCTTGATAGTTGGTGGTATCCGTCACTCTCGTTATGCTTTGGGTGTTCTCGTTTACATTTTTCATGGTACTGGACTTTGATGATGGATTTGGTTTCGTCGTAGCTGACCAGATCTGCCTCCCTCTTTAGCTAATATGTCTGCGCGTTCGTTCCCATGTATCTTACAGTGTGATGGTATCCACTGAATGGCTACTCTCTGAATGTTATTGCATAGTTGGTCCAGGGCTGTTCTCACGTCATCTAGAACAGCCTGGCCCAACTATGCAATACATATTTGGGAACTTTGTTAACCTCAGACGGAAAATGTACAAAATAGATAACATGCAGAATGGCTCAGGCAAAAGCAGCTTTCCAAAAAAATGAGGAAGATACTATGCAATCCATTTTTGACAATAGAAACAAGAAAAAGAGTTCTTAAATGTTATGTAGAGCCAGTATTAAGTGCTTTTTTCTTAGTTCTTCATTTGTGATCGTATCTGACCAGCTTATTGTTCATGCATCTAGAGTCCAGGACTGGTAGCACAACGTTGGAATGAAGATTGTATTGTAAAGTGCCCGTTTTGCCTCTAGAGTTATTTCCTTGTTGGACAATAGTGGTGATAGCTGCCCACAGATTTGATAAACTTTGTTATATCTTGAGTCTATATCTACTGTTTGTGAATTGTGTCTCACTAGATTTCCCACTACATTTCCCAAGTATTTAAGTTCCTATACATGTCTTAGTAGTCTGCCGTCTATAGTTATATTGATTTTCTATTTCTCTTTTTGCGATATTCGTGACCTCTGTTTTGTGGATGTTAATTTACATAATGTGATATAGACTGATCAAATTTTGATTATTTTCACATGTTGTTATAATAACGTTTGTCAGAATGTATGTTTCCCACTAAACTCGCTACATACCAAAAAGATACCACGTCGGTAGTATGTCCGTAGACAAATGGCTGTCATCCATGCATACATACTCGAACATACAAAATCACTTCCTGCATGACTGATCATGGGTAGCCAATGCAATTAAATGCTTATCTCTTCCAGCTCGCGATCCCAGCCAACCCACAGTTTTAGAAGAGAAAAACTGGGTCATTTTCTGACATGGCATATGTGACATAAGACAACGAATAGGAGGGTAAACAAATAACTGACACCTTCTGGGTGACAGGGAATATTGCGCTTGTGTATAGGGAATAGTGTTTTTATGTACAGGGAATATTGTGTTTGTGTACAGGGAATAGTGTTTCTATGAACAGGGGATATTCTGTTTGTGTACAAGGAATATTGTTTCTATGTATATGGGACATTGTTTTTATGTACATGGAAAATTGTTTATGTGTATAGGGAATATTGTTTCTATCTACTGGCAACATGTGTGTTGTTTCTGTGTATATGTTAGTATTGGTTCATTAGCCACAGCGCTACTGTATCTTCCATTAATGTCCTGAAGTTGACAATTAAACAAACATAGGAGTCAAAGCAAAGACATGCATATACATGTATAATGTGAAGCTGTAGTAAAGCTAAATGTAAGGAGAATTGAAAAAAAAAGTACATGGATAAAAATAGAAAAAAAAAAGGTATGGTTACAGCTTTAGGTAATAAGTGGACGACACGAATTAAAAGAACGTTTCGGCTCAAGAAGCGTTCAGCAGGTCAAACAAACCAAATAATAAATAATAAATAATTAAACAAATAATAAATAATTACAAAAAATAAAAAAGAAAATAAATAATAATAATGAATAATAAAAAAATAACAAATAATAAATAATAAATAAATAATAACACATAATTAAAAAAAAACAATAATACAAAAATAACAAATAAACAAATAATAACAAATAATAACAAATAATAACAAATAATAAAGACAGCATTGATTAGTTTGAAATTATTGTTTGCTATTATTTGTTATATTTTATTTTTTGTTATTTATTTTTTTTCTTTTAAATACATATATGTGTGTGTTGTATGTTTGTTCCTGCTGAAGGCCTATTGAGCCGGAACGTTGTTCTACTTTGTGTGGTTCTCTTACTACGTGAAGCTTTAACCATACCGTATGTTCTATTTATATATATATATATGTTTTATTTCTCCGATTAAACTAACCTCGTGAAACCATAACAACCATGTTAAATTAAAAATAAAACCTGGCAATTATAGAGGACGAGTCAATGTCGAGAATGTAATAGCTTCTTTGATAACCAGACATTACATAAAATAAGTATGAACAAGATGGTATAATAGAGCGGCAAGACATTGTAAACCAACGAACCAGACATTTCCATTCAGGAACTATTCTTCTTACACAAATGTCATACACCGATAGTCTCTTCAATGTTTCTTACACAACATACTATATGTTGGGAGCCGCGATAGCTCAGTGGTTAGTGAACTGGATTACAAAGGACAAGAAGTAGGATTCGATCCCAACCGACGGCTTCCGGGTTCACCCAGACTTTAATGGGTACCACATTTGTTTCTGGGAAAGTAAAGGGGCACGGGCGTAATAACGACCACATTACCCCAAAAATCATGTTCTGAAGGTCTATAAACTTTATGGTCACTAACACCATATTCCCTATACGCCACTTGGCGTGACGGGGCTCTTTACTTTACTTATACTATAGGTTGTGAGAGTATATATAATCCGATAATCGAAAATATCCGATGTGATGAACTGAGTGTTTATATGTTCAAGAACGATGTCCTAACATCATCAAGCGCTATACATTTTTTTGTTCTCAATATGACGATCATCATTTTCGGGAGGGCGTGAAATTCCGGTATATGGTGGATAGGTAGCAGGAACCATTGAAGGCTATGTCTGAAAAGTGTTCCTTGTTGCAGTTTCCTCATATTCCAAGTTCGGCTTGTTGCAGGAGCTACTGAGTTAAATGCTCTGTGCACACCGTGAGCTGTGTATCTCATCCGTTTTGATCATGTTTCGATATTCCAATTGTTTACGATAAATGATGATATCCTATGACATGTAACAGTTGGTTGTGTTCACTTTCTGTGCGGTTTCGCCTTATATCTTTTGGCGTGTGCTGAGACTGCTACGATGGGGACTACAGTTACCTTTCTTTGTTTGGGAGATGAGTTAGTAATTCGGATGATTCCACTGGCACGGGCGGTTGAGCAATTATAGATTTTAATTCGTTTGCAGTGATGCCGAGGCCTTCCATATCCAATAACCAATCCGATGTGATTAGATCACTAGATACGTGTATATTTTGTATGGTTTAATCATTGTTTTAAACTTTCTCAAACGGTATGCATATGTTGATCTGAATACCTAAGACAAATTAGAAGAATAGGCAACATCTACAATCAAGTAGAGTACCCAAAACATACAATAGTAATGTTTAGGTCAATTCAAAGAAATGCATATAAATGGAATAACAATGTTACGGTCCATTCAAAGAAATGCATATACATGGAATAACAATGTTGAGGTCAATTCAAAGAAATGCATATACATGGAATAACAATGTTGAGGTCAATTCAAAGAAATGCATATAAATGGAATAACAATGTTAAGGTCAATTCACATAAATGCATATAAATGGAATAACAATGTTGAGGTCAATTCAAAGAAATGCATATAAATGGAATAACAATGGTAAGGTCAATTCAAAGAAATGCGTATAAATGGAATAGCAATGTTAAGCTGCAGTAAAGCTAGTTGTTAGGATAAATGAAAAAAAATATAGAACAAAAAATAGAAGGAAAACGATATGTTTAAAGTTTTACGTAATAAATGAGACGACACAAATTTAGAACGACGTTTCGGTTTAATAGATCTTCAGCGGGAACAAACATACAAAACACACACATACATGTATTTAGAATACAAAAATAAATAATAAAAAAAATAATTTCGTACTAAAGTGAAAAATAAAAATAAAATGTCACCCCTGTATACCGCGATGTGACCAGAAGGAAAATAAACGTTAGTGCACACTCACCATTATGTTTTTGTATGGTGAAAAGTGTCAAAAAATGCGGGTTTCAATCTGCATCAATAAGTAATAAAACGTGGTGAAATTATATGTTACAGGCTGTCAGGGTGAACTATATCTATGTACGGAACAATTCGGACATAGTGTATTGTAACAGCTTTACATTCGAGAACAATACAAAACTATGATGGTATGCATAACCAGCCGGCTACTTAGACCATTAGTTTGCTCACGCATTGTCAAAATATGAACTGACCATAAATATCCAGGTGTGATGAAAGCTGTTCCACTAATGAATGGAAAACTCGCTGTCGTAACACTTTTGTTTATGTTCTCGTTTATTCCCCCATGGAGTGTTACTAATCAACCACAGACACGTCAGTATTGTTCTAAAAGTGCCCACCTCGATTCCTGTGGATGCCGCCACACTTTGACAAGATTACCGTGTCGACGATGTGATCTTTTCCCTACTCAGTGATTAGAAATCATACAATGACAACATCCAAAATAGACTTAATACTTTCAGTGGATAAACGAGATTCTACAGAATGGTGTTTCTGTCATTATTATATATATCTCCAACATAGAACCAATTCTGACCTATGGAAGCGAATCACGGGCAGAAGAAAAACACATTATTTATAGATTAGTGGCCAAAGAGATGGAAGTTCTGAGAATAATGTTGGAAGTCCCCTGGACAGCTAAAAAGACACATGAGGGCATTCTCAAAGAGGCCAACACTAAAAGGGAGCTCCTAAAAACATCAGAAAGAAATAATCAACATTTTTCAGGCTCATCATCAGAAGAGGAATGTTGGAATACTTTTTTACAACTGGCAAATTAAAGGGAACGGGAGATTGCCAACGAAAATAGGGAAGATATTACATATCTTTGATTCATGGCATGGGAAACAGTGAACAGAACTGATACGATGTACTGTGGATAGAAGAGTGTTAAATGAAATGATCGCCTACGCCAAACGGTATGGCACATGATGATGACGATATATATCCTCTCATATAGTCCAAAAATGTATATCTATCAATTGACCGATGCATACGATAGTTACTGCTATTATAGCACAGTAAAGGGAATTGCACACCAAGGGATGTGGAAGTAGAATTAGTGCAGTACGGTACGCAGAGGTAAGTGCGAGTGAGGTAAGAGAAGTGACGTAAAAGAAGGATAATGACGTAGTGAGCGAGAGACGGTTGGGAAGGATCAACGAATAGAGTCAGTTGGAGATCGGCAGCGATACAGAGCGGTTGACTAATTGAGAGCCATGGAAGGCAAGAGGGATCGTAGAGAAATATGAAGCGAAGCGGCTGAGATGGAACCCAAGGGATAGCCCGAGTCAAAAGAAGGAGATGAGGACAGGATTGACCAGCAGAGGAGAATTAATCAGATGAACTCAGCGACAGATATTTGCGAATGGACGATTGCTAATAGAGCCGGGAACAGAAATAGTTAGAATAGGGAGGTCCGTTCGATGGGGAATGGACCAGATTGAAAGAGTTGTCAACAGAAATAGTTAGAATAGGATGGGCCGTTCGATGGGGAACGGTCCCAACATAGGATAGTAATGAATAATAATAAATATAGGATGAGAAAAAGATAGAATAATAAATAGAGGATGAAGTAAGAGTGCAATTGAATAAATAAACTTTGATTGTTTTATCAAGATGTATGAATCTGTAAGAACTGATTAGTAGAAGAAACAATAAAAAGAGAAGGCTGTCGATCAGAGATCACCTGTGTTCTTAAGTGTTGATGACTAGCATGGTTATCGTTACGCGAGTGTACCTCTCCACAGCGGCATAGGGTGGACAAGAAAGAAAGAAAAACGGTCACAGCCTGTCAATGAACAACAGCGAAAGGGAGCGGTGGTGATCAAATGTTTATGAATAACTGTTGTATGTTAGTGAATCTGCTGTAACTGCTCACAACTTGTTTTTTTTTATTTCCATCAGTATATCTTTGACATGTCATCTTGAAATCTTCTTTCCTGAAGTCTAATTTCAATCAAACATATCTGTTCATTTACACCTCTAAGATGCATAAAGACTAGCTTCATTTAACACAGTTTTGAATTCTCGTCGAGAAACATAAAGATGTGGGCAATAAAGATATGTCAGAATGTACCACCAAGACAAGAGGACAACAATGGTATACACGGAGAGAACTATAAAGAGATGAGTAATAAAGGTCTGTCAGAATGTACCACCAAGACAAGAGGACAACAATGGTATACATGAAAAGAACTATAAAGAGATGAGTAATTAAGGTCTGTCAGAATATACCACCAAGACACGAGGACAACACTGGTATACATGAAGAGAACTATAAAGAGATGAGTAATAAAGGTCTGTCAGAATGTAGACCAAGACAAGAGGACAACAATGGTATATATGGAGAGTACTATAAAGAGATGAGTAATAAAGGTCTGTCAGAATGTACCACCAAGACAAGAGGACAACACTGGTATATATGGAGAGTACTATAAAGAGATGAGCAATAAAGGTCTGTCAGAATGTACTACCAAGACAAGAGGACAACAATGGTATACATGGAGAGAACTATAAAGAGATGAGTAATAAAGGTCTGTCAGAATGTACTACCAAGACAAGAGGACAACAATGGTATATATGGAGAGTACTATAAAGAGATGAGTAATAAAGGTCTGTCAGAATGTACCACCAAGACAAGAGGACAACACTGGTGTACATGGAGAGTACTATAAAGAGATGAGCAATAAAGGTCTGTCAGAATGTACTACCAAGACAAGAGGACAACAATGGTATACATGAAGAGAACTATAAAGAGATGAGTAATAAAGGTCTGTCAGAATGTACTACCAAGACAAGAGGACAACAATGGTATACATGGAGAGAACTATAAAGAGATGAGTAATAAAGGTCTGTCAGAATGTACCACCAAGACAAGAGGACAACAATGGTATACATGGAGAGAACTATAAAGAGATGAGTAATAAAGGTATGTCAGAATGTACCACCAAGACAAGAGGACAACAATGGTATACATGAAGAGAACTATAAAGAGATGAGTAATAAAGGTCTGTCAGAATGTACCACCAAGACAAGAGGACAACAATGGTATACATGGAGAGAACTATAAAGAGATGAGTAATAAAGGTCTGTCAGAATGTACCACCAAGACAAGAGGACAACAATGGTATACATGTAGAGTACTATAAAGAGATGAGTAATAAAGGTCTGTCAGAATGCACCACCAAGACAAGAGGACAACAATGGTATACATGGAAAGTACTATAAAGAGATGAGTAATAAAGGTCTGTCAGAATGTACCACCAAGACAAGAGGACAACACTGGTATACATGGAGAGAACTATAAAGAGATGAGTAATAAAGGTATATCAGAATGTACCACCAAGACAAGAGGACAACAATGGTATACATGGAGAGTACTATAATGATAAAAAGAACTAACAATTTTGCAAGGTTGTTGACGTCATGGATGACTAATGTTATATGTCTTTAGCATCCAACAAAAACCATTCTGAATCGCAAGGGAATAAAAATAAATTCCCCACACGCAATTTGACAAGGTATGTTATAATGTGTGTTCCCATTTACCTACTTGTCATGTTACTGTAAATCCATAATTATGGAGGAATCTCAAACGTTATCTGTTGAATACTGTAAAAGAACTAATGTTTTTGAGCACGTTAAAAATGTAAGTTTTCAACTTACAAAACGTAGATTTTATATTAAAAGTTTAGACAGACAGACATACAGACAGACATACATACAGACAGAAAAACGGACGGACAGATGGACAGACAGACAAACAGTCAGGTAGATAGACAGACATATAGTAAGATAGATAGATAAATAGACAGTCAGACAGACAGACAAATAGATAGACAGATAGATAGATAGACAGGCAGGCAGGCAGACAGATAGACAGGTAGACAGATAGACAGATAGACAGATAGATAGATAGATAGATAGATAGATAGATAGATAGATAGATAGATAGATAGATAGATAGATAGATAGATAGATAGATAGATAGATAGATAGATAGATAGATAGATAGATAGATAGATAGATAGATAGATAGATAGATAGATAGATAGATAGATAGATAGATAGATAGATAGATAGATAGATAGATAGATAGATAGATAGATAGATAGATAGATAGATAGATAGATAGATAGATAGATAGATAGATAGATAGATAGATAGATAGATAGATAGATAGATGGTTGGATGGATAGATGGATGGATGGATTGATGGATGGATGGATGGATGAGTGGATGGACGGATAGATGTATGGACGGATATAATGAATGGATGGATGGGTTGATGGATGGATGGATGGATGGATGGATGGATAGATAGATAGATAGATAGATAGATAGATAGATAGATAGATAGATAGATAGATAGATAGATAGATAGATAGATAGATAGATAGATAGATAGATAGATAGATAGATAGATAGATAGATAGATAGATAGATAGATAGATAGATAGATAGATCGTATATGAATTCTGACATTTAGACGCAAACACTGTTAAACATACCACACACTTTAGCCATTCTACTCAATCTCTCAAATATTTTCTAAGCAAAAAAGGAGAATACTTTTAAAATATAAAACACAACATAAGCTATTCACCATCAATCTAACAACGTCAGAGATCAACTTTATCATTTCTTGATCACTAGGCGTTCTTTCCAGATTAGCCGGTCCACTTCCTCTGTTACATAAAAGAGGAATGATAACAGTTGTACAACAAAACAAAATCCTTGATCTATCGCACTCGAGTGTGCATACTTTTGTGTATGGGACGAAAAAAGAATAACAAAAGGTACATTGTATGTCAAAGATGGCAACCAGAAAGAAAATGCAGACAGAAATGGACAAAGAGACTCACGATGCATACAGCCTAGACGCTAAAGCGAAATGCTCGCTTCAATAACCATGTTCAGTTTGCTGGATAACTTTAATGGTAAAATGTAACTTAACAGAAGTTCGCCTGAAGGCTTATGTAGTTTATTCACTCTGTGGGGAAAAAAAATAATTTGTACTTTTGTTATCACAAATAATAACAATAATAAATGCAGGCTACATTAACCCCCATTCCAATATAAAAAAAAGAGTATTAGAGTTAAAGGCAATATTTTTTTTTAATCACTGTAAACCTCATTTCGTTATATACAAATTGAGTCACACTGCATAGTATTATTTATACATTCTTTTCTTGATAATATTAGAGTTTTATATTTATAAATATAAACATATATTTATGTAGAAATGCGGTTTTACTGAAGAATGTTGAGAATAGCATGGGCAGCTGAGAAGAGTAATGAAAACGTTCTAAAAGAGGCCAAAGTAAGGAGATAGCTAATATCCTATATTCAGTAAACAACCATCATTTTTGTGGACCATGAAATGAGAAGGGAATAGCTGGAATATATTGTGACAGCTGGGAAAATTGAGGGACGAAGAGATATAGGAAGCAAAGAGAAAAAAATAACAGACATCTTAAGAGAATGGCTTAGGCAGAATTTCAACAACATAAATGATAAATAGCTGTCGAGATCGCAAGTTGTGAAGAGACATGATCATCTACTCCAGCAGGCACGGTAGTTGATGATGATGACGATAATGAAGATGATTTTTTTCATTCTTATCTCTCTTACAATATATTTTTATTTTTATTGTTTTCTTCTCACAATAATATTACAGTTTTATATTTCTTATTTAGTTATTCATGTGTATCTCTCTTACAGTAATTTTGTATATGTATACATCGTTTTCAAATGAGAGAAATCGCCAATCAACCACTAATATCTTCAGTAATAAAGAAAAGACGACGGTCATATGTTGAACATCTGATGAGAAGAGATAATAATCGAATAGCAAAGCAAGCATTCATATGGGAAACAACAGGTAAGAGAAAAAGAGGAAGACCCAGGGAGACACTAAGAAGAACATTGATGAGAGCGGCAAGAGCAGCAGGATTCTGCACCCTCAATGAGATAGAGCTGCTTGCACAGAACAGAGACAGATGGTGAGATTTGATAAAATATCTTTAAAAGAATTGAAAACTGCTAGAACAAAAATTCAGATAGGAGAAGGTGTATCTTGGTCTACGTCCTATTGGCCGGCTACGGCTCGAAAGGTCAATAGATAGATAGATAGAAACATCGTTTTCACGATAATGTTATAGTTTTATTCTTTTATTTTGTATTCATTCTTATCTCCCTTACCGGGGACTGGCTGGTATCGAGGCAATGCCGACCTCAAGACAGAGAGGTTGTGGGTTCATATCCCGGCTACACCGGTTGGGATTTTTATTTATGATTTCTCTCTGTGTCAACCACCCCTGGTCTTAGCAGTGAGGCCCGGCTTGAAACGTCAATTACTCATCGACGGAAAAATTATGAGTACATCCGAAGTAGTAGTTATCTGCCTGTGCGGCGAGGGACCCCTGTGCACACGGCTGCCAGGGAAAAATGGATTAACACGCAAAATATACAGTTTCTAATCTCTAGGGACATCGTCAGAAGTAAAAGCCTGGGAGCAAAAAAAATTTTAAAAATCTCTCTTACTGTAGATGTTTAAATTTATATCGTCATATATTCTTTTCGCGTTACTATTTGAGTTTTAAATTAATTTATTTCATTCGCTCTAACAGTAGATTTAAATATTCTTTTCATAACATTATAGTTTTCTTTTGTTCTTGTATCTCTTACAGTCGATTTGTATATTTATGTATTCGTATTTCTCCAGAATTGTACATACACATATATAATCATGGCGCTGGATAAGACACACACGGGGGAGGCCAACTGAAAGTATTACACTACAGGCCCATTTTTAGAATCCACAGGGGAAAAGACAAAGAGGAAGACCAAGGAATTCTTGGAGAAAACAGATAGAAGCAGAGATGAAGATGATGGGGAAGACATGGAATGATCTTAAAAGAATGGCAAAAAACAGAACGACTTGGAAAGTGTTTGTTGAATACCTATGCTCCACTGGGGGCTAAAAAGGTAGAAGAAGAGGAGGAAGATATATATTTATGCATTCTTATTTCTCGAGATTTGTACATACACATATATATTTATATATTCTTATTTCTCCAGAAATGTACATACACATATATATTTCTGTATTCTTATTTCTCCAGAAATGTACATACACATATATATTTATACATTATGTTCAGCTTTACATTAAACTATTACATGTGATCTCAATAGCTCGTACACGGTAGATTCTGAATCTCTTTTCCATATTGACATATTGACACAATGACACTTGTGACATATTGACACAATGACACATTGACATATTGACATATAGACATATTGACATATTGACACATTGACACATTGACATATTGACACATTGACAGATTGACACATTGACATATTGACATATTGACATATGGACATTTACTAGATGCGAATGTTGTTGTTTTTGTTAATTTTATTTTTGTCAGGACCATCGTCATACTCCTTTCATTGTAATTTTGTCCTCACGATTTTGTGTGGTATCTGTATTTTAATTGTGTTTGTTTCAGTCTTGTTTTATTATTTATATACGATTTATATTTGTTGTTTTTATAATTTTAAAATCGTTTACTAGCTGTTATCGTTATTTAATAAAATTGCTATCATTATGACTGCACATCATGGACATATATCTGAATGTCCATAATATTTCCGTTGATGTTTAAATCTCTCATTATTATAATGTCTTGTAAAATATTGTCGGTCTATAACTAAACAAATAAAACACAGAACCTAGTGTTACCTGACGCATGTCTTTGTGTAAACAAAGTGTTTCTTTGTTGTAACTAAATCAATGTTTCACTATTTTTGAATTTTTTGTTGTGATTTTGTCGGCTTATTTGAGTGAATTAGAGTGAATTGCAACGCCTGTATCTAATTGTTGCAATCTACGTATCTAATTGTTGCAATGTCTGTGCCTAATTGTTGCAATGCCTGTATATAATTGTTGATAAGACAGCCAAATAACAAATTAAAATATAGGCCGCTGTTTACTACCGATGCATCAATAGTGCCCTTCTGTATGGCAGCGAATCATGGACAACTTATGCATGGCAGGACAGAAGGTTAAACACATTCCACATGCGATGTCTGAGCTTTATTCTTGGCCAACATGGAAGAACAAAGGGACAAATGTTGAGGTCCTCACTCACGCAGGCCTCCCGAACATCTACACGCTGCTCAAACAACGTAGGTTACCGAACATCTACACGCTGCTCAAACAACGTAGGTTACCGAACATCTACACGCTGGCTTTGCCAGATACACCGTATCCGTATGAAAAATGGCCGGATACCAAAAGATATACTTTACGGAGAACTAGTAAATGGCAAAAGAACTAGAGGGCGCCCAAAACTTTGATTTATAGACGTGTGTAAACTTGAGATACAGATAAAATGGTTTGGCCACCTGACAAGGCAGAAAGATCAAAACGCAACACAACGAGCTTTCAATAAACGTTGTGAGAATACCAGACCCAAGGGTCGACCAAGAAAAAGATTTATCGATGGAATATTAGAAGCACTAGGAAACAAAGCAGCAGAGGCGAACAGAAGAGCAATAGACCGTAAACATCTCCACTCGACGCTGAAAGGTAAATGAGGAAGGAAAGAAGAAGAAGAAGTAAACGTGAGGTGAAGACTCTGAATATAAACCCTGCAGCTTTGGAAGAAATAGCTGCAGACCGCAATCTTTGGAAACACAATCTAAAGCTCCAACTTAGGCAAAAAGAAGAGAGGTTCATAGAGAATCAGAAATACACGGCGAAAGCAAAATAGAACAGGGGCGATGCAAAATTCGTAGTCAAATATGACTGACGGAGGCTACTAATTGTTGCAATGTATGTCTTCAGTTGTTGCAATGGCTGTTTTCAATTGTTGTAATGCATATTTCTGAATGTTGTATTGCAATATCTTCTAATACCTGAATCACATTGGCGTGTTGCCAGGGAATGAAACCTCCCCTACATTCATTACAGTTGTTATATATGTATCGCCCTTCAATTATAGACAACCTTATGTTTTCAGATTTGCAAATTCTTTATTAACCTGACTTACGAATATACACTCTCGTTGGTTGTAATTTGTATCCCTTGACACAAGCCTGAATATAACTTGAATATATTATGGAATATATTTGGGGGCCTCGGTAGCCTAATTGGGAAAACCACCCGACCGGGCTACCGACGTTCGGACAACCCGTGTTCGATTCCCGCTGGGAGCAGTGTGGGTTGTACTCGTACTCGTGGTTGAAAAAAAAATACCCCCACGGTCGACCCAGCCGTTGGCAGAAATGGGTACCAGGGTATTATCATGGGAAGGTGAGGAATGTCGCTTCGCATCTGAGTTTCGATACTTGAGGCGACACTATCCAGAAATTTCCGAACATTTCTGGATAGGCGGCCGAGCACATATGGGGGTAAACTCGCGTGCTAAGACGCCGGTTCAAGTCTCGTATTTTACCTTTACCTTTATATTATGGTATCAGCAAGTAGTATAAGTGGGCATGTCAAGTGAAAATAATATTACAATAACTTCATCAAGTATCATCAACAAGTAGGTGAATCTCTATACAACTTTTGATCACGACAGTTATTTATCATTGCAGTTGCTGATCATCTGCCAAGTAATTCTCTTAAACAGTCTGGAATATTTTTTCTTTCCTTCCGTCTATCTTCGTCCATTAATTTTCTCAGTTGTCACATTATTTTCCAACTGTACCTTTCCATTAAATGGCTATAAAATGATGATTAACTTCAACTGTTCCCTTCTCATTACATGGCCAAAAAATGAGTATTAATTATTTCCAATTTTGGAAATTAACTCTCTTTTGCTTTGACCTCTTTCAGAACGTTTTTTTTGTATTGTTAACATTCTTCTGCAAAAACCACATTTCTGCAGCCTCCAGTAATTTTCTTGTCTGTTGTCCTATTGTCCATGATTCACATCAATATGTTAAGACTGGCGACCGCAGCCGCTATACTTTGGAAAATCGCCTCATAGTCCAGTATGGTTCGCTGACCCCGAGAGGTATGAATGTATCACACTCATACACATAGTTTCCTTTTGGTTGCTCCTTCCCTTTTGCATAGCCTTCTCTACTGCACATATTTGGGTTCTTTGGTCTACTTACTATGCCATGCTATTTATAGTTCTTCTTCTCTAGCCCCTTATGAGACACTTCGGTGTTCTCCTCTATACCTTTTTTTCTGTGCTCCTTACCCCTCATTGTTTTTATTATACCCCACTCTCAGACATCTCACTCTTACCGCCTTTTGAGCACCTGTTAGTCTACTATTCGATTCTTTCTCCTTTGTGTTTGCACACTGACCCCTGTGTGAACTCCTCTGGTTCTGTGTGCATTTGCGCACTTTTCTGCACGTTTCTCTACGTTCATGACAGCCGCACTTGGTTGCTATTCCTTTGTTTTGACAGGATAGTTTATTTTGTTTTCTTTAACACATTTCGATTGTTTTTGTTTTGGTTGTTCCGTTATTAGTTTTGTGTGTATGTTTTTTTGTGTTTGTTCCTGATGAAGGCATATTGGGCCGAAACGTTGTTTAGTCTGTGTCGTCCACTAATCACGTAAAGCTTCTTACATACTATTTTTTTTTCTCCATACAACATCTAGGAACTCTTTTTCTTGTTTGTATTTTGAAAATGAATTGCACAGTATTTTCCGCATTTTATTTTTTAAACTGGTTTTCCCTGAGCCATTCTGCATCTCACCTCTGCTGAATGATGATGCTGCTGTTGCTGCTTCTGTTGCTGCTGCTGCTGATGATGATGTAATACAATCTTATGTAACGTATACCCACACACCACAGTGTAGCAGTTTCACGAAATATATATATGGCCCTTTTCGTCTTGTCAGACGGTCTAGTGGAGGTTATTGCGTATTTTTTTGAGGTATTGATTTTGCCGAACAGCTTCTCTCGTGGCTAATTCTACCAATGTTTGACAAACACACGCGGTCACATAATGAACAGGTCAGGCTCGCCGATCCACAGGGTTTACCATCCTTTTTCATGAGTCTCTTCTCTTTTAAGTCCTGTCTTAGCACAGTCTCAAATGTTGTTATACCGTTCCTTATACATGCTCTCCATGATGTGCGATCACTTGCCAGATGTTGCCAGTCGTTTTCACAGATGGAGAAGTCTTTCAGAGATGATTTGCAGATATCTCTATATCGTAGTTTAGGTCTGCCGATTTGTCTTTTTCCGTGTTTTAGCTCACCATATAGTATTTGCCTAGGAATGCGTTTTTCTTCCATCCGTTGGACATGCCCCAGTTCACGAAATACAACCTTGCAATTTGAGAAAGGTAATTCAACAGGCCCCGTTCATTGACAAATCTACGGGCGTGGCCTTTACGTAACGAGCTGACAACGTCAACAACAAATTATAAATAAAAGACATATTTTAATCCATAAACAAACCGGTTTATACAACAACCAAGCATTTAATAGAGGATGGTCTGTTGTTGCAGTTAACACAAAAACAAAAATGTGGGATTTTTGTGAAAAGAAAAGGTTGACGCAAAGGTTAAGCAGATATATATATACTTGCATGCCTACCTACAGGACAACACACCAGCCTACCTTCCTTCCTACCTACCTACCTACATACATAAATACATACATACATGCCTACCTACCTGCCTGCCTACATATCTACCTAACTACCTAGGTTCGTTCATGCCTGCCCTCCTACCTATATACCTACCTACATACATGCCTATCTATCTAGCTACATACATATGTACACATCTATCTACTCAACCATCCACCACTTACCTATCTACCTACATACATAATTAGCTACCTAACTACATATACCTACCTTCCTATATACTTATAAATGCACCTACCTACATATCTAGCAACCAACATACCTACCGACCTACCTACTCACCTATCGGTCTATCTATCTATCTATCTATCTATCTATCTATCTATCTATCTATCTATCTATCTATCTATCTATCTATCTATCTATCTATCTATCTATCTATCTATCTATCTATCTATCTATCTATCTATCTATCTATCTATCTATCTATCTATCTATCTATCTATCTGTCTATCTATTTATCTGTCTACCTATCTACCTATCTATCTATCTATCTATCTATCTATCTATCTATCTATCTATCTATCTATCTATCTATCTATCTATCTATCTATCTATCTATCTATCTATCTATCTATCTATCTATCTATCTATCTATCTATCTATCTATCTATCTATCTATCTATCTATCTATCTATCTATCTATCTATCTATCTATCTATCTATCAATCTATCTATCTATCTGTGTCTGCCTACCCGCCCGTCTGTCTATCACTATCTCTGTCTTATTACTTTATTCATACGTATACTCAGACCACTAAAATAACAAGTAACAAAACCACACGTATAGCCCAGGACCTGTATTACTAGATTGCACAACCACAAATAATATTGTCCATTAAATGTATGTTCTGTAGCTATTATATTTGACGTCTTTATTATTCTTCTACTTTTTTATTCTATCAGTGTACTGTATAAACGAAGTTGATGAAAAAAGGGGAGAGGGGGCAATTGTAAAATAATTCTATTGAAGAGAAAACATGGAAATTCGATCTGCTGTGAACGAAAAGGTCGAGTTGACATTAAAATAAAGGGGGTAATGATAAAAAATATATATATATTTTGGAATGGTTTTGATAAATTATATTTCGTCCATTTATCCTTGTGTTTATTGTTTGTCTATCCGTCTATTGACGGAGACTTTCTGAGCAGAAACGTTTTTTTTTTTTTAAGTGAGCCGTTTTTTTTTTTTAATCGGGATAGCCCGATTTTTATTCCTGTAATATTATAGTCCACGCCTTGTGTAATGTGGCGTTTAATGTTTTATTGTTGGTCTCTTCATCGTGGTGAATGTCATGATAACCAAGCCTGATATTTAAATGAAAAGAAGGTCAAGCTAACACAGACAAGAATAGGAACGCCTCGTTATTCTCGTTTGACTGATTATCCTAGGAGAGACATCACTGGCTACAGATAAATTATGCCTAGCGAAGAAGAAAACAAAAACAAAATGATGTGATCATCATCATCATCAAGTACCGGGCCTAGTGGCGAAGGTGATCATGTCTCTCCACAACTTTCGATATCGGCAGTTATTTATCATTTATGTTGTTGACCTTCTGCCAAGCCATTCTCTTAAGCTGTCTGTCATTTTTTCTCGTTGCTTCCCTCTATCTCTTCGTCCCTCAATTTTTCCAGTTGTTACAATATATTCAAGTTGTTCTCTTCTCATTACATGGCCAAAAAATGATGATTGTTTCTTCCTAACATTGGAAATTAGCTCTCTTTTTGCTTTGACCTCTCTCAGAACCTCTTCATTACTCTTCTTAGCTGCCCATGGTAGTCTCAACATTCTTCTGTAAAACAACATTTCTACAGACTGCAGTGATTTTCTTGTCTGTTGTCCTATTGTCCATGACTTGCATCCGTATGTTAAGACTGGCTCTACGTAACATTTAAGAACTCTTTTTCTTGTTTCTATTGTCAAAAATGGATTGCAAGGTATTTTCCTCATTTTTTGGAAAGCTGCTTTTGCCTGAGCCATTCTGCATCTCACCTCTTTTGTACATATTCCGTCTGAGGTTAACACTCTCAATGTGATATCACGCTCAATTTAATTTCTTGCAAAAAATTAATTAATTTGAAACTTAGTGCTAGGTATAACATATCAACACAACGAGGTATAACATATCAACACAACAAGGTATAACATATCAACACAACAAGGTATAACATATCAACACAACAAGGTATAACATATCAACACAACAAGGTATAACATATCAACACAACAAGGTATAACATATCAACACAACAAGGTATAACATATCAACACAACAAGGTATAACATATCAACACAACAAAACTAGAACAGAGGAACTGGTTGTCTTAGAGGCAAGACGTCCGTCTCGAGACAAAGAGGGTATGAGTTCAAATCCCAGCTACACCAATTGGGATTTTTATTGTAATTTCCCTCTGCGGCAACCACCCCTGGTCTGACCGGCATGGCCTGGCTTCAAACTTCAATTACTCATCGCCGGCAAAAAGAAAAATATGAGTACTTCCGATATGTAATTTTCTGCCTGTGCCTGTAGGGGCTCTTGTGCATATGCCTCTAGGGAAAAAATATTAGCACGTAAAATTATGTTCCTAGTCTCTAGGGGAGACACTGAGAAGAACATTGATGAGAGAGGCAAGAGCAACAGGATTCGGCTCCCTCAATGAGATAGAGCTGCTTGCACAGAACAGAGACAAATGGCGAGATCTGATAAAATATCTTTAAAAGAAAACTGCTAGAACAAAAATTCAGATATGAGAAGGTGTATATTGGTCTACGCCCTATGGGCCGGCAACGGCTCGAAAGGTCAATAGATAGATAGATAGTCTCTAGGCACTTCGTCAGTAATAGTTGACGAACGCAGAAACAAAATCAAAACAAACAAATAAACAAACAAATAAACAAACACCATTTTTTTATAACAAGAGAACTGCGGTTGGAGCAAGCCGGATATGACGCTGGTTTAACAAATATGGAGAAACATGGTTAAGTATTGTAAGTAGATATGACATTTATTTAAAAAGTAAAGACACGTTGATACGGATATTGCCTGAAGAAGATCGACTATTGAAGAATGTACATGAGTAATAAGTCTAAGATTGTAACTAGCGGTAAGATATGAACCAGCCTGAGAGATGGGTTCGGAAATCGGGATCTGAGAGAAAGGCTGGGCATAACTCCCGCCATGGAATATATAAAGAAACAACAGATACAATCTTGTGACCACGTGACAAGTTAGAAAGATCAAAATGCAACACAACGAGAATTCAATACACGTTGCGAGAGCACCAGACACAAAGGCCGACCATGATAAAGATGGATAGACGGAATATTGGAGATATTGGGAAACATAACAGCAGCAGAGGTGAACAGAAGAGCAAACAGCCGCAAATCTACCTTCGACGCTAAAGGCATGTGAGGATGGAAAGAAGATGAAGGTAAGATATGAAGCAAGATTCTGCTCCAGAGAAATCAACTTTCATCATGATAATGAAGATTTTTCTTAACTAAGTTTAACTGTTATCATTTAGTGGGAAACAGGCCTTTTTGGAATAATCAGGGGAAAAGACAAAGATGAAGGTAAGATATGAAGCAAGATTGTGCTCCAAAAAAATCAACGTTCATCATAATAATGAAGATTTTTCTTAACTAAGTTTGCCTGATATTATTTAGTGGAAAACATGCCCTTTTTGAAATACCCAGGGGAAAAGACAAATATGAAGACCAATGCATTCTTGGAGAAGGCAGATAGATACAGAGATGAAGATGATAGGGTAGACATGGAATGATCTTAATAGAATGACAAGAAACAGAACGACTTGGAAAATGTTTTTTGAATACCTATGCTCCTCAGAGAGCTGAAAGGTATAGGAAGAAGACGATTTAGTGGGAACTAAATGTGTAGATAACAACAATGATTGTGGTAAACAGTGTTTACAGTTCCTGAATATTTTTCCTTGCATGTATCATTAGAAAACAGAAATACAAATTGGATGGAAAGAAAATAAAACAAACGATGAAGTCTTGAAACAACTAAAAATGAAAAGAAAACCGTTAAACACAATTCAAACAATACAAATGCGATTTTTCGGCCATGTTAAAAGACACAACCGCCTACTAAAAGTAATCTTGGAGGGGAAAATACAATGTAAAACAGGCAGTGGCAGACATGGACTATCATGGACGAGTAACATCAAAAGATGGACAAATCAGCCTATGACAACCTGCACCACCAAAGCAAGAGACAGAGTGGAATGGCGCCCGCTGGTAGCCAACCTTCGTTGCGGAGATGGCACCAGATGATGATGTAGCATTAGAAGAACCTGTAAAATCATCAAAATTATAAGGAAGAGACAAACTACATATACGTGTTCATATTATGAGAAAAGAAGGCATTGAGAATATTATAACAACAGACATAATGAATGGAACTAGGTGCAGAGGAAAACCAATAAAAAATATATTGAACACGTTATCAGGTGGTGGAACAAAAGATTCCCGACGGAAATTATGACATGCATGAAGGACTGAGAGATGGAGAGATAGATGACACCAACTGGCATGACACCTGATGATGATGACGATGATGAGCACAGTGAGTGTCCTTATTTCGAATCGAGTATCGTTTATTGTATACTTCTGCTTCTTTCCTTTCTCATTTGCCTTTAAGGCGAGGGGAGATATAATTTGCTCTTTTGCTCTTCTGTTCGCCTCTGCTACTGTTATGTTTCCTAGTGTTTCTAATATTCCATCCATCAATGCGTTTCGTGGTCGACCCTTGGGTCTTGTATTCTCGCAACCTTTATTGAGAGCTCGTTTTGTTGTGTTTTGATCTTTCTGCCGTGTCACGTGGCCAAACCATTTTATATGTTGTTTCTTTACGTATTCTATCGCGGGGGCTATTCCTAGCTTGTTTCTCAGTTCTTCATTTCTGATCCTATCTCTCAGACTTTTACCTGTCATTCGTTGACACATTATTTACGATTATGGTATAGGAGTAAAATAAAGTAAAGTAAAGTAAAGTAAAGTAAAGTAAAGTAAAGTAAAGTAAAGCAAAGCAAAGTAAAGTAAAGTAAAGTAAAGCAAAGCAAAGTAAAGTAAAGTAAAGTAAAGCAAAGCAAAGTAAAGTCAAGTCAAGTAAAGCAAAGCAAAGTAAAGTAAAGTCAAGTAAAGCAAAGCAAAGTAAAGTAAAGTCAAGTAAAGCAAAGCAAAGTAAAGTAAAGTATACCAAAGCAAAGTAAAGTAAAGTAAAGTAAAGTAAAGTAAAGTCAAGTAAAGCAAAGCAAAGTCAAGTAAAGTCAAGTAAAGCAAAGCAAAGTAAAGTAAAGTATACCAAAGCAAAGTAAAGTAAAGTAAAGTAAAGTAAAGAGCCCCGTCACGCCATGGTGTTAGTGACCATACATTTTACAGACCTTCAGCACATAATTGTTAGGGTCATGTGGTCGGTATTACGCCCCATTTAAGGCTGGATGAACCCGGAAGCCGTCGATTGAGATAGAACCCTATCTCTTGTCCTTTGTACACGAGTTCACTAACCACTGAGCTTTCGCGACTCCCCTTGGTATGCGAGTACTTAGGTATATTTAGAAAATGAAGGACGTAGCTTTGATTTTTTTTTTAAATATGAATATAAAAATTAACTTTCTTATTTGAAGAGGTTATCAGAATGGAATTTATTGTTTTCTGCTTTTTTTTTTTTGTTGCTGACGTGCATGATGTAACCTAAAAACGACCAATCAGAAATCTAGTTTTCTGTCTCCGAAACCGGTTATGATTGTTCGTGTTGCAATGCCAGCCAAGCAAGAGATTGACGTAAGTACAGTCACATATTCGTGTTCGTCGAGTCAGGGAAAAGAGGACGTGAGAATATCTAAATTTGGTTCCAGCTGAGGATCTGTCTGTGAGTTAAGTAAGTATTGGTAGTTGATCAATGTTATTTCTTCTCAACATTCATGTATGGTGCAGAAACATGGACATAGACAAGAAAACATAGCAGAAAATTGAAGCTTTGAAATGTGTATTTATAGAAGAATATGCAGAATTGGATGGAAGTATTCTAAAATAAACGATGCAGTCTTAAAACAACTACAAAAGAAAAGAAAAGCAACTAAGAGAATTCAAACAAAACAAATGAGATTTTTGGATATGGTAAAAGACACAACAGCATACTAAAAGTAATCGTGGAAAGGAAAACACAAGGTAACAGAGACAGACTAAGGCTAACATGGACGAGTAAAATCAAAAGATGGACAAGTCACCCTATGACAATCTGCACCACCAAAGCAAGAAACAGAGTTGAATTTGCGCTCTATAGCAGCCAAACATCGATGCGGAGACGGCACTTAATAATAATGATGATGATAATAACTAATCCAGTTGTTGCCAAACATGGATACCATCCACTAGACTTTAGTCTGCGGTAAACGTGACCAACGATTCATCTTCTCTAGCCCTACATCGGTCTGTGGACCGTCTCAACGCTGCAACATTTCGACACTCAGCAAGTGTGATATATTTGTTTCGATTTATTTAAATGTTTATGTTTTTTACAGTCATATATCCACGAAGTAGTGCATATCTACAGGCTCTCACAAAATGGAGGAGAACTTACAAAATATGTTCATTAGTGAACACAGCAAAAGAACGTAGTGGGAAAAGAACAGTCAAGTGCCCAATAAAAACTATCGCAGGTAACCTAAACATGAAACTTGACATAACAACTTAACTGCAGGACCTACTGAGTTAAGTGCTCTGTGCACACCGTGAGCTGTGTGTTTCATCCGTTTTGATCATGTTTCGACATTCTGACTGCTTACAATGAATGACGATATCATATGACGGGGAACATAGGGCTGTGTTCACTTTCTATGCGGTTTCGCCTTATGTCTTTTGGCGTGGAAAGACTGATCGGATGGGATCTTTAGCTACATTTCTTTGTTTTGGAGATGAGATATTCGGATGATTCCGCTGGCACAGGCGGTTGAGCAATTTTGGATTTTAATTCGTTTGCAGTGACACCCACGCCTCACATAATCATAACACCATAAATTTCAAGGAGACAAATGTCATATTATACAGCTGAAGTGGAGGGAGCCATACTAGTTATGGGGCACGTATGTTTCCTGTACGAACAGTTTACCAATTCATTAGTCATCACACGAAAAGACCCAGATCTTCTGAAAAAACAGCGATCATCGTCAAAAGAATTAGTATGCAACAGATTAGAATAGCATTTGTTGCTTTGCTTGATTATTTTTCGACGATTTCAAACAGTTTTACGTATAGAAGGGGTTTTAATTATTTAGCTTGTTGTCGATCTTTGTCAAACTAATGGTTTGATTATATAACTTGTTGTTAGAACTTGGTCAATCAAGTGTTTTGATTATCTAAACTATTGTAGAACTTTGTCAATCAAGTGTTTTTTGATTATCAACTTGTTTTTAGAACTTGGTCGATCAAGTGTTTTAATTATCTAAACTATTGTAGAACTTTGTCAATCAAGTGTTTTGATTATCTAAACTATTGTAGAACTTTGTCAATCAAGTGTTTTGATTATCTAAACTGTTGTAGAACTTTGTCAATCAATTGTTTTGATTATCTAAACTGTTTTAGAACTTTGTCAATCAAGTGTTTTGATTATCTAAACTATTGTAGAACTTTGTCAATCAAGTGTTTTGATTATCTAAACTATTGTAGAACTTTGTCAATCAAGTGTTTTGATTATCTAAACTATTGTAGAACTTTTTCAATCAAGTGTTTTGATTATCTAAACTATTGTAGAACTTTGTCAATCAAGTGTTTTGATTATCTAAACTGTTGTAGAACTTTGTCAATCAATTGTTTTGATTATCTAAACTGTTTTAGAACTTTGTCAATCAAGTGTTTTGATTATCTAAACTGTTGTAGAACTTTGTCAATCAATTGTTTTGATTATCTAAACTGTTTTAGAACTTTGTCAATCAAGTGTTTTGATTATCTAAACTATTGTAGAACTTTGTCAATCAAGTGTTTTGATTATCTCAACTGTTGTAGAACTTTGTCAATCAATTGTTTTGATTATCTAAACTGTTTTAGAACTTTGTCAATCAAGTGTTTTGATTATCTAAACTGTTTTAGAACTTTGTCAATCAATTGTTTTGATTATCTAAACTGTTTTAGAACTTTGTCAATCAAGTGTTTTGATTATCTAAACTATTGTAGAACTTTATCAATCAAGTGTTTTGATTATCTAAACTATTGTAGAACTTTGTCAATCAAGTGTTTTGATTATCTCAACTGTTGTAGAACTTTGTCAATCAAGTGTTTTGATTATCTCAACTGTTGTAGAACTTTGTCAATCAAGTGTTTTGATTATCTCAACTGTTGTAGAACTTTGTCAATCAAGTGTTTTGATTATCTCAACTGTTGTAGAACATTGTCAATCAAGTGTTTTGATTATCTCAACTGTTGTAAAACTTTGTCAATCAAGTGTTTTGATTATCTCAACTGTTGTAGAACTGTGTCAATAAAGTGTTTTGATTATCTCAACTGTTGTAGAACATTTTCAATCAAGTGTTTTGATTATCTCAACTGTTGTAGAACATTGTCAATCAAGTGTTTTGATTATCTCAACTGTTGTAAAACTTTGTCAATCAAGTGTTTTGATTATCTCAACTGTTGTAGAACTTTGTCAATCAAGTGTTTTGATTATCTCAACTGTTGTAGAACATTTTCAATCAAGTGTTTTGATTATATCAACTGTTGTAGAACTTTGTCAATCAAGTGTTTTGACTATTAAGCTTCTAGAACTTTATCGATGACGTGTTTGACAACTAAGCTTGATTTCGAGCTCTATAGATGAAATGATTGACCATGTAACTAAGTGTAAAGCTTCGCCTCTCAAATGCTTTGACTATTTAGTTTAATGCAGAACTTGTTTCTCTTTTTCGTTTCTCACCTGTTCAGTTAGCATAAGTAAAGTAAAGTAAAGAGCCCCTGTCACGCAAAGTGGTGTATAGGGAATATGGTGTTAGTGACCATAAATTTTACCGACCTTCAGCACATGACTTTTTGGGGTAATGTGGTCGGTATTACGCCCGTGCCGCTTTACTTTCCCCGAAAAAAATCCGGTAGCAATTTATGACTGGGTGAACCCTGAAGCCGTCGGTTGGGATCAAACCCTACCTATTGCCCTTTGTAGTCCAGTTCACTAACCACTGAGCTATCGCGGCTCCCAGTTAGCATAAGCGTGCGTATATATATCTAAAGTGAACAACGAAGACGCTCTCCTTGATTTATCTCTGATGTCTCTATATTGTTGACTTGAAACTTCATAGAATCCTACGCTTTTTAATTTTTGCATGTCAGAACTAACAGCCCACGAAATTTCAAGTTCGGCCCTTCCCCGCACCCGAAACATTTGTCAGATTATTCCCCATTCTTAACTAAGCGTTACGAAATGTCATGTAAACATTATAAACGGATCAGATAGCGTTTGTTTCTACGCGTGGATTGTCACGTATTTGTCCATTTGAAATAAAGGAAGTTTGCATGTTTTTGTCCTGCGAAAGAAGTTTATACGTTTTTGGCAGAAGAAAAGGAAGTTTGTTTCTGTCAGATAAAAAAAGGAAGTGTATCTGTTCTTGTGAAGTAAAAAGTAAGTTTATCTGTTTTTGTCAGGTACTAAGGGAAGTTTGTCTGTTAATATCAGGTAAAAAGGACCTTGTCTGTTTTTATCAGGTTAAAAAGGAATTTTTTTTCAGTTTTTATCAGGTAAAAAAAGTTAGTAGTTAAAAATTAATTATAGGAAAAACAAACTTACTTTTTCTTTACCTGATAAAAACAGACACAATTCTTTCACAAAAGAAAAAAAAATCATTTTCCTCCACAAACAAAAAATGCCTGAGTTTGTCAGGTGAAAAGAAAGAGCACTGTATTCTTGGAGAAGACAGGTGAAATCAGAGTTGAAGATAATGGGGAAGACATTAAATGATATTAAAAAGATTATTTAGAGACAGAACCGCTTGGAACTGTGTTTGTTAACGATCTCTGCTCCACAGGGAGCTTAAAGGTAGGAGAAGAAGAGTGAACGTAACCTTATTTGTATTCTTCATCATTTAATCTAATAGTCATCTACAATATAAGTTGATTAATTATCAACTGACCTGTAATAAATAATCACATAAATACATCAACCTTTGATTGATTCCTAACAGCCTGAGATATCACATTCACAATGAGGACATTCATAGCTCTTGCGTTCCTGGTCTTTGCTGCAGGTAATGGTCATTTTCCGAAGTCGTATATGGTTGATATAGTTTACGTTTATCATGTAGCTTCATTTGTGATTTGTCTTATTCAGTTTTAGTTGATGTTCTTTGTAATGATAGCTGTGGTTCTTGTGTTCTACAAATTTGATATGTAATTTTGCCATTCAATATTTTGTGAAAATATAGAAAATTGAAGCCTTTGAAATATGGATTTATAGAAGAATAACAAGATTTGTTGGAAAGAAAAGAAAAACAAATAATGACTCAGGTAAAAGAACTAAACATGGAAGAGAACTATTAAACACAATTCAAACAAGACAAATGGGCTTTTTAGGGTATGTTAAAAGACAAAACAGCCTATTAAAAGTAAACTTGTAAAGGTAAATACACGGTAAAACAGTCAGGGACAGACACGGAATAACATGGACGAGTAACATCAACAGATAGACACGTCAGCCTATGACAACCTGCACTATAAAGCAAGAAATAGAGCGAAATGGTGCAATATTCGATGCGGAGGCGACACCCAGTGATGATGAAGATGATGAAAATATATGTGTTCTACAAATCTGGTCCATATTGTTGTTCCCGTAAGGTTATGTTTCAATATATGTGTTTAGAAAACGTACAATGTTATAACGTGTGTGATATTATTTTATGGTTGGTGGACAGCGTTGGGCATAGCAGATTACCACCAGGGCATAGGAGGATATCTGCAAGAGGGTGGGGGGAGGAGAAGTATTATAACTAAGAGGTGTGGAGGTATTATGAAAAGATGGGAGGGTAGCACCAGGAGATGGGAGGGCATCAACAAAAGATGGGAGGGTAGCACTAGGAGATGGTAGGGCATCAACAAAAGATGGGAGGGTAGCACCAGGAGATGGGAGGGCATCAACAAAAGATGGGAGGGTAGCACCAGGAGATGGGAGGGCATCAACAAAAGATGGGAGGGTAGCACCAGGAGATGGGAAGGCATCAACAAAAGATGGGAGGGTAGCACCAGGAGATGGGCGGGCATCAACAAAAGATGGGAGAAATCCAGCTAAAGATTGGAGGATATCATCAAACAAATATGATGGTATTATCAAAGGATGGGAGGACGTCATCAACAGAGGGAATAGATTCAGCAAAAGATTGGAGGATATCAAGAGAATATCATGAGAAATCGCATAGTATCATCAAAATATGGGACGCATCATCAACAAATGGAAACCGTCATCAAGAAACGTTTCTTTCTTTCTGTAGCTTCCTTTATGATTTGTCTTTTTTAAAATATTATTTGAATTTTTCACTGCCATTTGATTTGTGTTCTCTGTA
Source organism: Megaustenia siamemsis (assembly GCA_032433765.1). Classification (NCBI taxonomy): domain Eukaryota; kingdom Metazoa; phylum Mollusca; class Gastropoda; order Stylommatophora; family Ariophantidae; genus Megaustenia; species Megaustenia siamemsis. The sequence continues at coordinate 14,308,356 of JAVIAB010000041.1, forward strand.
TTCGAAAAACCAGGATAAAAAAATGTTGTTCTTTTAGCGTTCACTGCCAATATATCTATATAATTTTCTTTCAAGCCAAAGACAGCACAAAGATCAGAAAGAGAGGGTATCATCAAGAGATATAAGGAATTCATCAAGAGATGTGAGGGTATCATCAAGAGATATAAGGGTGTCATCAAGAGATCGGAAAGTATCATCAAGAGTTGTGAGGGTTTCACCAAGAATTGTGAGGGTATCATCAAGAGAAGTTAGGTTATTATCAAGAGATTTGAGGGAATCATCAAGAGTTGTGAGGGTATCATCAAGAGTTGTGAGGGTATCATAAATAGATATGAGGGAATCATCAATGGAGTTGGGGAATCATAAAAAAATGTGAGGGTATCATCAAGAGACGTGACGGTATCATCAAGAGATGTGAGGGTATCATCAAGCGAAGTGAGGGTTTCATCAACAGATGTGAGGGTATCATCAAGGGTTGTAAGGGAGTAATCAAGAGTTGTGAGGGTATCATCAAGAGATGTGAGGGTATCAACACGAGATATGAGGGTATCATCAAGAGATGTTGAGGTATCATCAAGAGATATAAGAGTATCATCATGGGATCGGAAAGTACCATTAAAAGATATAAGGCTATCATCAAGAGTTGTGAGTGTATCATTAAGAGATATAATAGGTATCATCAAGAGATCGGAAAGTATCATTAATAGATATGAGGGCGTCATCAAGAGGTCTGAAAGTATCATCAAGAGATATGAGGGTATCATCAAGAGATCGGAAAGTACCATCAAGAGATATGAGGGTATCATCAAGAGATGTGAACATTTCGTCAAAAGATCGGTATGTGTCATCAAGAGTTGTGAGGATATCATTAAGTGACGGCAGGTTATAATCCATATATGGTAGGTATTGTTAAGAGGTGATAAACTATCATCAAGAAATGAGAGGGAATCATCAAGAGATATGAGGGTATCATCAAGAGACCGGAAAGTATCATCAAGAGATATGAGGATATCATCAAGAGATATGAGGGTATCATCAAGAGACCGGAAAGTATCATCAAGAGATATGAGGATATCATCAAGAGATGTGAGGGTATCATCTAGAGATATAAAGGTATCACCAATATATCGAATAGTATCATCAAGTGATCGAAGGGTATCATCAAGAGATATAAGGGTATCATCAAAAGATCGGAAAGTATAATCAAGAAATATGAGGGTATTATACGAGAATTGAGGGTATCATCAAGAGATATAAGTATGTCATCAAGAGATATAAGTGTATCATCATGAGATCAGAAAGTATCATCAAGAGATATGAGGGTATCATGAAGAGATATGAGGGTATCATCAAGAGATGTGAAGGTGTCATAAAGAGTTGTGAGAGTATCATTAAGAGACTACAGGTTATTGCCCATATATCGTAGGTATTATTAAGAGATGGGAAACTAGCATCAAAAGATGAGAGGGCATCATCAAGAGATGTGAGGGTATCATCAAGAGATATACGGGTATTATCAAGAGATCGGAAAGCATCATCAAGTGATCGGAGGGTATCATTAAGAGATATAAGCGTAACATCAAGAGATCGGAAAGTATCATCAAGAGATATGAGGGTATCATACGAGATATGAGGGTATCACTCAAGAGATCGAACATTACCATCAAAAGATATGAGGGTATCATCAAGAGATGTACGTGTATCATCTAGAGATCTGAAAGTATCATCAATAGATATGAGGGTATCGTCAAATGATGAGAGGGTATGATCAAAGGATGAGAGGGTATCATCAAAACGATTGGATGGTGCTATCAAGATATGGGCATGTTCCATTAAGAGGTGTAAGTGTATCATCAAAAGATGAGAGGATATCATCAAGAGATGTGCTAGTTGTTCTTCAGTGGATTTGAGAGCATCATCATTAGATGTGAGAGTAGCACCAAATGTTGGATTACTATCATCAAGTGAGGGAGTACATTTTTAATAAGATTGTAACATCAATGTGAAGTTTGACCAATATTCACTTATGGTCTCAGAAACGTTTATTTATGACCTTGGACGTTTATGTTCCAGACATATGTTCTTAAAATTGTTCTACAGATAATTGGCATGCACTGAAGAGAAAGGCCGCAGTTTTCAACGGCTGCAACTTCAGGTATCATTTAATATGACATCGAAGCATATTATACTGATGCAAAGCAAGAGAGAAGGCTAAATGGATTCAATAAACAATGCTAGCACCATATTCTCGATATCACATGAAAGGATAAAATGACAAACGTGGAGGTCCTCACTCACACAAGGCCTATCGAATATCCACACGCTGCTCAAACTACGCAGGTCACGCTGGCTTGGTCACTTACACTGCATGAAAGATGGCAGGATACCAAAAGATATACCCTCTGTAAAAACTGTCGAGAATGATGATGATGATGATGATGATGATGATGACGATGGTAGGATAAAATAACATTATCGATGTTGTTTCTTTCTGGCAGGTTTGTTTGTTCTGTCGAGCGGTGGAGAGTGTGATATGATCAGCTGTGGTGCGCTGATTTTGGAACAAAATGATGCTGCCATGGATGAGCTCTGCGTGTAAGGCCGGCTAGTGCTGTTATTGTCACGTGTGAAGAATACTTGTATGTATATTAAACGGTATAAGAGGGTGTGCCTGCGCCTTTACAGAGGTCAGGGAGACCACACAGCAGAACAACCTTGCAGCTCTTGAGGGCATCAGCTGGAACTATTGATGGAACACACACACACACACACACACACACACACACACACACACACACACACACACACACACACACACACACACACACACACACACACACACACACACACACACACATATATATATATATAAATATATATATATATATATATATACATATATATATATATATACTTCCAATATTAGGAAGAAACAATCATAATTTTTGGCCATGTAATGAGAGGAGAACAACTTGAATATATTGTAACAACTGGGAAAATTGAGTGACAACGAGATAGAGGGAAGCAAAGAGAAAAGATACCAGACATCTTAAGAGACTGACTTGGCAGAAGGTCAACACCAGAAATGATAAATGACTGTCGTGATCGAAAGTTGTGGAGAGACATGATCACCTACGCCAGAAGTACTTGATGATGGTTATGATGAAATATATATATGTGTGAGTCGGGTGGTTTTCCCTACTAGGCTACCGAGCCCCCCGGGTATGTATAAATGTTGGGCTGCAGTAAAGCTAATTGACAGGGAATCAGTTGAACTTAGCGTATGGAGACAGCTTAAAACAAACTGTGAATTTGTTGGCCTAGTGCGGACATGACTACAAAGGACAAGAGGTAGAGTTCGATCACAACCCACGGCTTCCGTGTTCACCCAGCCTTAAATGGGTACCTGATTTTTTCTGGGAATGTAATGCGGCACAGGCGTAATACCGACCACATTACCCCAAAAATCAGGTGTTGAAGATCTGTAAAATTAATGGTCACTAACGCCATATTCCCTATACACCACTTGGCGTGACAGGGGCTCTTTACTTTACTTTACTTATGCTAACTGAACAGGTGAGAAACCAAAAAGAGACAGCAAGTTCTGCATTAAACTAAATAGTCAAAGCATTTGAGCGGCGAAGCTTTACACCTAGTTACATGGTCAATCATTTCATCTATAGAGCTCGATATCAAGCTTAATTGTCAAACACGTGCTCGATAAAGTTCTAGAAGCTTAATAATCAAAACACTTGATTGATAAAGTTTTACAATAGTTGAGATAATCAAAACACTTGATTGACAAAGTTTTACAATAGTTGAGATAATCAAAACACTTGATTGATAAAGTTTTACAACAGTTGAGATAATCAAAACACTTGATTGACAAAGTTTTACAATAGTTGAGATAATCAAAACACTTGATTGATAAAGTTTTACAACAGTTGAGATAATCAAAACACTTGATTGATAAAGTTTTACAACAGTTGAGATAATCAAAACACTTGATTGATAAAGTTTTACAATAGTTGAGATAATCAAAACACTTGATTGATAAAGTTTTACAACAGTTGAGATAATCAAAATACTTGATTGACAACGTTTTACAACAGTTGAGATAATCAAAACACTTGATTGACAAAGTTTTACAACAGTTGAGATAATCAAAACACTTGATTGACAAAGTTCTACAACAGTTGAGATAATCAAAACACTTGATTGACAAAGTTTTACAATAGTTGAGATAATCAAAACACTTGATTGACAAAGTTTTACAATAGTTGAGATAATCAAAACACTTGATTGACAAAGTTTTACAATAGTTGAGATAATCGAAACACTTGATTGACAAAGTTCTACAACAGTTGAGATAATCAAAACACTTGATTGATAAAGTTTTACAATAGTTGAGATAATCAAAACACTTGATTGATAAAGTTTTACAATAGTTGAGATAATCAAAACACTTGATTGACAAAGTTTTACAATAGTCGAGATAATCAAAACACTTGATTGACAAAGTTTTACAATAGTTGAGATAATCAAAACACTAGATTGATAAAGCTTTGCAATAGTTGACGGGGTACTGGCGTGACGGAGGTACTGACCTTTTTTCTTTTTTTTTTTTTTTTTTTTTTTCTGCCATAATTAGCTCTGGATCAAGGAAATGTAGAAATTGAAATTGTAACAAACCATGGACATCTCGAGTTTGTAGTAACTAACAATGGAGACTGAAAGAAAGAATTCAAAAGAGGATTAGAAATAGCAACACAAAAATAAAACACCACGAACAGCATGTGAAACAATACCAGGCAGTAAAATTAAAGTTACTGATGAACTGTATCTTCCCGGTAGCAACATATGGTTGAGAATCATGGATAGTCTAGTAAACTTTAAGCAATGATTATCGATTCATTCGAAATAAAATGCGACAGAATATACAATTCTTATGATACATTGGACAGCGAAAATGAACAATGAAGATACACTAACAGATTTACACATTAAAATGAACTGGGTTATCAGTGCCATTCCACAGAGGAAATGATAATATTATAGTCACGACAAATGACACAACAGGCAGGAAAGAGCAATAATGAAATGCTTGGTTCGTGGGCATCATTTTAATGACAATTTTAAGACATTAAGGAGAAGGAGGCTTCTGTGAAAGATCTAGCTAGAACCAGAGGTTCTTTCAGACGAGCTGTGGTGAATGCAACTATCTGCAATGCGACAATGATGGATCATAGGATGTGTACAAATAGAATGCAATGAAGATAAAGACATGGTTATTGGAGCTAATGTTGTGATAATGGTGAAGAAAAATGAGGTGCTGTCTTGCTATAAAGAGAGCTTAAAATTAGACGATCTGTAAGTGGAAAGTTTTATTATATCACTCTTGTCCTAGATTATGCATCTGTTTTTTTTATATAATTATAATTACGATTAATTTTCTTTATAATTACGATAAATTGTCCTTTCAATTACGATACATTTTCTTTCAAATTAAGATGCATTTTTCTTATAATTAAGATACATTTTCTTTATAATTACGATACATTTTCTGTATAATTACGATAAATTTTCTTTCTAATTACTATAGATGTTCTTTATATTTACTATAAATTTTCTTTGGAATTACTATAAATGTTCGTTATAATTACTATAAATTGTCTTTATAATTACTATAAATTCTCTTTATAATTACTATACATTGTCTTTATAATTACTATAAATTCTCTTTATAATTACTATAAATTCTCTTTATAATTACTATAAATTCTCTTTATAATTACTATACATTTTCTTTATAATTACTATACATGTTCTTTATAATTACTATAATTTCTCTTTATAAGTACTATAATTTCTCTTTATAATTACTATACTTTCTATTTATAATTACTATAAATTGTCTTTATATATACTATAAATGTTCTTTATAATTACTATACATTTTCTATATAATTAATTTAAATTATCGTTATAATTACTATAAATGTTCTTTATAATTACTATACATTTTATTTATATTACTATAAATTTTCTTTATAATTACTATAAATTTTCTTTATAATTACTATAAATTTTCTTTATAATTACTATACATTTTCTTTATAATTACTATAAATTTTCTTTTTAATTACTATATATGATATTTAATACATTTGTATACATGTTCAGTAGTATTTCAATCTTCGTGTTTTGTTCCTCTTATATTTTCAGATGTCATGTGTTGTAGAATGAATCATATACTATAAACACAATTCTAGAATTAAAATAGCTGCATAAATCCCCAATTGTAAAACTCGATGTATATCTCTTGTTTCCACAGAGGCTATAAAAGTGGAGTGGAATGTGCTAATGCCTCCATAGTGAACAATCCGAAATGTGACGATTCTGTGAAGTACATGGCACAACAATTAATTGACCAACATAAATATGCACTGGAATCATGTGTCAGTAAGTAATTAACATTAATCTTTCATTAAATCAAGGCTGCGATTCTGCATTATCCCTTATCGTATCTCTTCAATAAATCAAGGCTGAGATTCTGCACTATCCCTTATCGTATCTCTTCAATAAATCAAGGCTGAGATTCTGCACTATCCCTTATCTCTTCAATAAATCAAGACTGAGATTCTGCACTATTCGCTTATCGTATCTCTCCAATAAATCAAGGCTGAGATTCTACACTATCCGCTTATCGTATCTCTCCAATAAATCAAGGCTGAGATTCTGCACTATCCGCTTATCGTATCTCTCCAATAAATCACGGCTGAGATTCTGCACTATCCCTTATCGTATCTCTTTAATAAATCAAGGTTGAGATTCTGCACTATCCGCTTATCTTATCTCTTCAATAAATCACGGCTGAGATTCTGCACTATCCCTTATCGTATCTCTTCAATAAATCAAGGTTGAGATTCTGCACCCGTCTTGCATCCATCTGACATTGCAGCTGTTTATAAAAATCATCTTTAACTGAGTCATCTTTATCGTTGGTTGGTGCATAGCATTGTATAATGTGTAATTTTATTTTGTTTTTGGTTGTTCTAAATGTTGCTCTCACCAGTCTTGGTCCCACTGCCTCCAATTATATTAGTGTCTTATGTGCATTCTTTGATAGCATTATAGCTACCCCTTCGCTATGTTGTGCCCCAGGTTACTGGTGTCCTGATGATAAAATCATCTCCCCTGTATTCAATTTTATTCTCTCCGCTCCAAGCCATCTTGTTTCACACATTCCCAGAATATCTATCTTATAGTTAGTCATTTCTGCTGCCACTTTTGCCGCTTTTCCCTGTTCGTTAAGGGTACGACCATTCCAGGTGCCAATTCTGGATGATTTCCTGGTAGACAAAGGGTGAGTCGGCAACCCGGACTCCTTATGGCTTTCTCCGGATTGCGTCATAAGTCTCTTAGACAGAGAGCCCTTCTCTTTCCTGGTTGACGGATTAACTTTATCTTTCTTTGACTTGTTCATGTTTGTGAAGTTTTTTCGGCTTATTTTTTCACAGTATGGTATAGCCAGTCCCATGATCCGCTTATCTTATCTCTTCAATAAATCATGGCTGAGATTCTACTCTATTCGCTTATCGTATCTCTTCAATAAATCACGGCTGAGATTCTACACTATCCGATTATCGTATCTCTTTAATAAATCATGGCTGAGATTCTACTCTACCGCTTATCTTATCTCTTCAATAAATCATGACTGAGATTCTACTCTATCCGCTTATCTTATCTCTTCAATAAATCATGGCTGAGATTCTACTCTACCGCTTATCTTATCTCTTCAATAAATTATGGCTGAGATTCAACTCTATCCGCTTATCGTATCTCTTTAATAAATCACGGGTGAGATTCTACTCTATCAGCTTATCGTATCTCTTCAATAATTCACGGCTGAGATTCTACTCTATCCGCTTATCGTATCTCTTCAATAAATCATGGCTGAGATTCTACTTTATCCGCTTATCGTATCTCTTCAATAAATCACGGCTGAGATTCTGAATTCTCCGATTATCTTATATCTTTAATAAGTCATGGCTGAGATTCTACTCTATCCGCTTATCGTATCTCTTCAATAAATCAAGGCTGAGATTCTGCACTATCCGCTTATTTTATCTCTTCAATAAGTCAAGGCTGAGATTCTGCACTATCCGCTTATCTTATCTCTTCAATAAGTCACGGCTGAGATTCTGCACTATCCGCTTATCTTATCTCTTCTATAAGTTACCGCTGAGATTCTGCACTATCCGCTTATCTTATCTCTTCAATAAGTTACGGCGGAGATTCTGCACTATCCGCTTGTCTTATCTCTTCCAGTTTTACGGTTTTCCGAGAAACAGTTTTTTTTCTAATATTTTCTCCTCTTTTTTTCTGAATTCCACTAAAAAAATCCAAATAAAAGAAGTAAAAGGTATTGATGATTAAGCTGTCGTTATTAGCAAGCTGCCATTTATTTGCTCCTTTAAGCAGAACACATCCGATTTGTGCAATGTTTGTTATTGAGTTATTGAATTATTTACGGGTCATCATCAATGCTCTCCAAACATGTCCATAGTTGCTCAGATCCCCTCCTGAGCAAGTCCCGCAGTGTCCAGCGACCGACGACACCAGTTCTGTGTTGGTTCATTAGTCTTCTTACATGCCCACTAAGTTTCTCATTTCTGGCTATGCCCATCTGAACTCCCATCTCTTTCATCAGGAGTGACGTGGATTTGTGGTTGTTGAAGTCCTGTGCTCTTCCCACATCTCGGATGGCATTGATGATGTCCGCCCGACCCATTGGTTGGCCGTCCTCAACGACAGCGCAGCTAGCCAACCTGTCCGCGCTTTCATTCCATTCATGACTTTACGTATTTTGTACTTCTGCAATGACTCTAACCATTGCATGCGCACAGAGCCCGCTTCCACTTTTATTTCATGCCCATCGAATCACTGCAACCTATGCTTGTCAGAACGAAGCCTTTCCACTTCCATCTCCATTTGTGTCGCCTGACTGGGTAGACCGATCCCAGAGGCGCAGCAGGAAGATAAAATAGGTCCTTGATTAACTTTTACATCTAACAATCAACATTCAGCTATGGGTCGCGTATTACTTTCCGACTTGTGGTCATGTTTTCTAAATTATTGTTTTTATCCAGGTTTTTAAGTTCAACTTTTACTGACTCCGCTTCTGTTTGTCTTGTGCATTTAATTTCTTTATAAAATAAAAAAGGGGAAGCTGGGTAATCTAGAGGTACGACTTCGCGCTAAGGACAGTAAAGACTCTGGTTCAAAGACAAACAGAAGCGGTGGTTATTTAAAAAAAAAAGAATTAAAATTAATCCGTGGCTTCTTTACGGCGTTGCCCTCTCCTGATCTCTTGGGTAGTGAGATCCGATGTCTAGAGCTCTTGGATAATGGCTTTAAACAAGAGGTCCCGTGTTCACTCGCGCACGTTAATGATCCATTGGCAGTTAAAATTTTTAAAAAGTAGGCGTTAAATATGGCCGTTTGCCGAAGAGCAAAATATTCAGAAAAAATTATATGCACACCGTGGATTCAAGGCCGTGCTGCACCACACGTTCTGCAAATGTCACACCATTCCGGTGTACAGGGATGATAGCTCTACCAGCAAACAAACAAAAGATAGAAAAGCAGTAGTCTTTCTTGCTAACTGCCCTTGGTAATATATGTGACTTTCATCGACTGGTCTGACTACTGACCAGCCTGTCCACAATTCAACTCAATCGACTTGTCTGTCTATTGACCAACTTGTCCACAATTCAACTCAATCGACTTGTCTGTCTATTGACCAACTTGTCCACAATTCAACTCAATCGACTTGTCTGTCTATTGACCAACTTGTCCACAATTCAACTCAATCGACTTGTCTGTCTATTGACCAACTTGTCCACAATTCAACTCAATCGACTTGTCTGTCTATTGACCAACTTGTCCACAATTCAACTCAATCGACTTGTCTGTCTATTGACCAACTTGTCCACAATTCAACTCAATCGACTTGTCTGTCTATTGACCAACTTGTCCACAATTCAACTCAAACATTAATAGTGTTTCTATTTAACTCTTTCTGCACGTTTCGACGCGCCATGCCTATTTCGGTCATGTACGTTTAGCCGCACAGTGCGTCATTCTCATTTTGATTAGTGTAAACCGTCATCAAACCATATTGTTGTTATATGTTTTGTATCATCTTGGTATCGGTGAACTATAATTCCTTGTTTAATTATCTACACAATCATATGTAATATGTTAAGTGTTAGATACATATAAAAATGTAGATATGATATTTAAAACCATGAAACATATCTCTGAAATCACTTCCGCTAAATTGATAAAAACCGTCCGTGCTGATAGAGTTGACACTGATAACAATAGTTTAATTCAAACCATTATGTTTGAAATATGTAAACACAATAATTGTCTGACCTACTATGTACCCATTATCGAATATATGAAGGTAATTGTATTCACATGTTTGACCGGCAACTTCTAAAGTCCAACATAATGTTGGAAGCGTTATCTTGAAGTTCTATTTTATCGACCGAACGATGCCATGGTCGGTTCCAATTTATCTCGTTTTTTTTTTTAAATACTCCGTGTGCTAATTTAACTTTATATTCAAAGGCCTTGAGACTGACGGGATTGTTTCACGGCAGGCAGAAGAATCCTATTTCTACTCAGCTCACGTTCTAGCAACCAACAAAGTGATCATTCCGATTATTCATACATGTTCTGATGAACGTGTCGCGTTCTGTAAAAATTGCGCGGTTACGTTCAACAAAATTGACAACCATGAAGATATAGACTTTCATTAATGTATGTTTACGCAGAATAAAAGGATGGAAATGGCAGGACAAATTTACTAACAGAATTATGGACATGTACCAGTCAAATACCAGTGAATAAAGAGATACAGCGAAGACAATGCCGCTGAATAGGACACACACTGCGGAAGCCAACTGAGAGTATTACAGAACAGGCCCTTTTTTGGAATCCCCAGGGGAAAAGACAAAGAGGAAGAACAAAGAATGTTTGGAGAAGACAGATGGAAGCATAGATGAAGATGATGGGGAAGACATGGAATGATTTTCAAAGAATGGCAATAAACAGAACAACTTGGAAAGTGTTTGTTAAAGACCTATGCTCCACAGGGAGCTGAAAGGTAGAAGAAAAACACGGTCATATTGTTCTATTGAACGTGCTACAGTCGGTATACATGGCTCGTAGCAAAAACTGGACACCTCAGGGCTCGTTAACGACCGTCAAGGACAGCATAACTTCCATGCACCATTCCAGTGTAGACTTTATGATCAGTCAGCGACTACACAGAATTGCTGTCGCAAAAAAAGATGAAGTCAGGTATCCAATTCGGTGATACAATCGATTCTACCTCAGTCCAGATGCTGGCAATTTGGAATATAAAACAGTTCGCGCATCCCGTCTAGGTCAAAGCCGGGACCGGGTACTGTTCCACTATACCCGATCGCCAGTCGCCTGCCGCACTATCTCAGCGCACGAGCACCATAGCCATATTGATTTTGTTGTCCTGTGAATGCGACTGGCATATTGCTGTCTCCATCAACGAAAATCCAAATGAGAAATAATCACTTTAAACCACACTGCGACAAAAATTCCACTTGCCCTGAAACAGGTTCTGTTACAGCTAAGGAGACCATATTTTTGAAACCCTAATCCAGGACATATTCATTTGATTTACATTTTCCATCAATAAAATGAAATTTCTTCCGTCTTTTCAAGTGAATAATACATATATTTTAAAACTAATTAAAACACCTAACAATATAGCCTTACAAAACATCATAATCATCATCAGTGAGTGCCGTCTCCGCATTGAAGATTGGCTACCATGGCGCGCCATTCCACTCTGTCTCTTGCTTTGATGGTGCAGATTGTCATATGTTGACTTGTCGATCTTATGATGTTACTCGTCCATGTTAGTCTAGGTCTGTCTCTGCCTCTTTTACCTTGTATTTTTTCTACTAATATTACTTTTAGTAGGCTGTTGCGTCTTTTAACATGCCCCAAACATTGCATTTGTCTTATTCTAATTGTGTTTAGTAGTTCTCTTAAAATTACTTTTTGCCATAAAAAACATCTTTTGTTTATTTGATTTATACATTTTCCATCACTGGTTAGAATATGTCCCAGGTAGTCGTAGCTCTGAACTGTCTCCAGGTGTATTCATTCAACTTTGCTATTTATTTGTAGGTCTTGATAATTTTCTTTGTTTATGATCATAGTTTTAGTCTTTTCTACTAAATTGTTATATTCATATCTAGTCCATATATTTTGCTTGTTATGTTTATTTCATTAAGTAACTGTTGCAGATCTTTAGGATTTTCTGCTAGTAGTTCAGTATAATCAGCATATCTTAGGTTATTGATTATCTTTCCATTAATGTTTAGGCCTGACATCTCTGTGATGTTTTTAAAGATTTGCTCAGTGTATAAATTGAACAAATTTGGTGATAGGATGCATCCTTGTCTTACTCCTCTTTTTATATCAATGGGTGTAGAATTCTCTTTGTTATATTTTATTATTGCTGGTTGCTCGCAATACAAATTACATATTAGTCGTTTGTATGTATCTTAAAGATTTATACCTTTAAGGCAGTCTATAAGTTGATTATAATGTATTCTATCAAAAGATTAGGTGTAGTCTATGAAGCAAGCATATATTGGTTTGTTTAATTATATGTATTTTTCAATCAATGCCCTAATGCTCAAATAAATATGGCTTCTTTTGTGCCCCTGTTTTTCCCGAATCCAAATTGCTGCTCATCTAGTTCAGTTTTGATTTTATTCAGAATCCTTCGTTATCAAAACGTTATCAGGAGAAACAAAAAAATATAAAAATATGAGTGATACTCACTTAAATGGAAGGTGAAGCAGAGTTGTGTAGTTTTCTGATCAGTGTTTCAGTTTCAGTATGCACGATTTAAAACTTGGAGCGAATTTTACTGTTACATTTTCGCCATATGAGCAGCCAGTTCAACTTTGTAAACATTATCTACACAACAACGGAATAATCCATATTTTTAAGTTGAAGAGACGTTTAACATATTGCCAAAAGTGGTAAACGTTTGTGACCCTAATATATTTTAACAAATCCGGGACAAATGCTAAAAAAATCCGCCAAAAAAGGGCCAGTATCAAATCCGGGACCAAAGTTTGTAAAAACAGTAAAAAGATCAGGACTGACCCGGAAAAATCGGGACGTCTAGTCATCTTATTAGAGCGCTCATCTGTCCCTCCACAACATTCGGAATTCGCTATATATATATATATCATCATCATCATCATCGTCATCATCAAGTACCAGGCCATGTCTCTCCACAACATTCGGAAGTCGCTATATATATATATCATCATCATCATCATCGTCATCATCAAGTACCAGGCCATGTCTCTCCACAACATTCGGAAGTCGCTATATATATATATCATCATCATCATCATCGTCATCATCAAGTACCAGGCCATGTCTCTCCACAACATTCGGAAGTCGCTATATATATCATAATCATCATCATCATCGTCATCATCAAGTACCAGGCCATGTCTCTCCACAACATTCGGAAGTCGCTATATATATCATCATCATCATCATCATCATCGTCATCATCAAGTACCAGGCCATGTCTCTCCACAACATTCGGAAGTCGCTATATATATATATCATCATCATCATCATCGTCATCATCAAGTACCAGGCCATGTCCCTCCACACCATTCGGAAGTCGCTATATATATATCATCATCATCATCATCATCATCGTCATCATCAAGTACCGGGCCATGTCCCTCCACACCATTCGGAAGTCGCTATATATATATCATCATCATCATCATCGTCATCATCATCATCATCAAGTACCGGGCCTAGTGGCGTAGGTGATCATGTCTCTCCACAACATTCGGAAGTCGCTATATATATATATCATCATCATCATCATCGTCATCATCAAGTACCAGGCCATGTCTCTCCACAACATTCGATCTCGGCAGCTATTTATCATTTCTGTTGTTGACCTTCTGCCAAGCCATTCTCTTTAGCTGTCTGTTATTTTTTCTCTTTGCTTCCCTCTATCTCTTCGTCCCTCAATTTTTCCAGTTGTTACAATATATTCAAGTTGTTCTCTTCTCATTACATGGCCAAAAAATGATGATTGTCTCTTAATAACATTGGAAATTAGCTCTCTTTTTGCTTTGACCTTTCTCTGAACCTCTTCATAACTCTTCTTAGCTGTCCATGGTATTCTCAACATTCTTCTGTAAAACCACATTTCTACAGACTCCAGTGATTTTCTTGTCTGTTGTCCTATTGTCCATGATTCGCATCCGTATGTTAAGACTGGCTCTATGTAACATTTAAGAACTCTTTTTCTTGTTTCTATTGTCAAAAATGGATTGCATAGTATCTTCCTCATTTTTTGGAAAGCTGCTTTTGCATGAGCCATTCTACATCTCACCTCTTTTGTACATCTTCCGTCTGAGGTTAACAAAGTTCCCAAATATTTAAATTCATTTACCTGTTTTAATATTGTTCCACTTGTGTTTATTTTGCACTGAGGTGATGTCTTTTTCTTTGTTGTTATCATTACTTCTGTCTTTTTGCTATTAAGGCTGAGTCCTCAATTTTTGCTTTCCTTCACTACAATGTCCAACATTTCTTGTAACTCATTTTCACTCTTAGCGATTAATACTGTATCATTAGCATACCTTAGATTATTTATATTATGATATAATATAAATATATTCAAGGGATTCAACTCTGATATAGTTACATGTCTTGTGCAAAGTTAAGATTGATCTCCCTTGTGTTATATTATATTTTTCTCAGTTTAAACAATTTTGTGATGTTTTAAACGTTGTGAATTAGCTAATTCATGTACAAAAGTGAAAAATGGCAGGCAGCAATGAAGTATCAAAAATTCCTGATGCAAAATATAATTAACATGATAGAAAAGACTAGAGAATTATACTGTAAACAATGAATTTGCTGGTCTTAATAGTTGTAGTTATGCTACAATTCTAGGATACATGACAAGTTTAGTTGCAGCTAACAAATTATTTCTTTTCTAAAAAATGTAGGTTATTATTTTGTATATTTCTTATCGTTCATTTTATTTGTACATATTTGGTAATTTTAAATATTTTTTTCCTGTTCCCTTGAATTTGGTGTCTTTACACGTGCAATGAAGACATACTAAAATATTGAAAAATTTTTAAAAATAATGGCTTATAAATACATTTCACTGAGGATATTTAAAAAAAATATGGCCACGTTTAAAGATACAGTGGGCTGGAAAGAACAACAATGGAAGGCATGGTTCCTGGGCGACGCATAGGGGCAGACTGTAATGAAGGTGGGTTCACGATATCAATGAGACCTTGAAGATGATAATAGAAAATGTGCTACTTGGCTAGAGACAGATTCTTTCAGACGGGCTGTGCTGAATGAAACGGTCTGTAGGAGATCTCGCTGGGGACATGTTCTCTCAGACGGTCTGTGATGAATGCAACGTTCTGTGGGGAAATCTGGCTAGAGACAGATATTCTTCCAGACGGTAGATGGTGAATGGAACGTTCTGTGGGGAAATCTGGCTAGAGACAGATATTCTTCCAGACGGTAGATGGTGAATGGAACGTTCTGTGGGGAAATCTGGCTAGAGACAGACATTCTTCCAGACGGTAGATGGTGAATGGAACGTTCTGTGGGGAAATCTGGCTAGAGACAGACATTCTTCCAGACGGTAGATGGTGAATGCAACGTTCTGTGGGGAAATCTGGCTAGAGACAGATATTCTTCCAGACGGTAGATGGTGAATGGAACGTTCTGTGGGGAAATCTGGCTAGAGACAGACATTCTTCCAGACGGTAGGTGGTGAATGGAACGTTCTGCAAGGAATATGCGATCTGATGATGATGATTACGATATATGTGATTGTGACTTATAATGGCTAAATCATGATAGATTCAGTGCAAGAAGTATCTGCAACGACATAAATTCCAACAAAGCAAAGAAATAAATGGCCGTTTCTAAGAGTCATCTATTATAAAGCAAATTGAAAAACTTCGAGCTTCAAACCAGGAGAACGCGGGTTTGAAACGCGAGTGTGCAAACAGATTTTTTTTATGCTAAGGTCGGTGCAATACAAATTTAGAGACGTCGACTGGTTGCGTCTTCTCAGGACATGCGGCTCCTATTTTCCGGTCTTATATATATATATATATATATATATATATATATATATATATATATATTGACCTTTCGAGCCGTAGCCGGCCTATAGGGCGTAGACCAAGATACTCCTTCTCCTATCTGAATATCAGGCCTGCGTTTCATTAACAAAATCGTTTTACGATAGTGGCTTGTTAAACCTCTGATCAACGGTTTCTATACCAAGCCGGAGAAGGATAATAATATAATTGTAATAACTATAATTGTATCATGGAAAAGATTAACATTAAATATTGGACTGAAATGATCGATCAATCTTATATATCAATAATTCGACAGATGTCAGTGTTCCCCTTACTGGTGAGTGCAGCATCATACAGTGTACATCAATGATATCTGCGGTAGGAGCTTTGGAAGACATCTGCAAGTAAGTTGAATGAGCTTATGTTCGTTTGGTTAGTGCATCATCTTCATTGCACATCGAGCAACTCTATCTAATGCTTCCATCACTTCCTGATCTAGTCCCTAACTCCAGGATAAGAAAAAAAATATATGTATATAAATAGAAAAATACGGTATGGTTAGAACTTTACGGAATAAATGGACGACACAATTAGAACGACGTTTTGGCTCAGTAAGCCTTCAGCAGGAACAAATATTCAACACACACATATGTAAGTAATAGAGTATTTAAGATTTTTTAAAAAAATTAATAATTTAAAACATCTAATTTCGAACTACAATGAGATATAACAAACAAAAAATGAAATGTCAAAGCTGTGGCCAGAAATAAAATACTAAAAGTAATAATAATACAAAAGGTGGTGGAAATGGTCATAAAATAATAGCAGTCTAAAATTAAAATATATGTACTACAGTAAACACATAGGACGATATACAAACATAGAGTAGCAGCGGTATTGTACTAGTAGGGTTAAGGCAAAACATGTATAAAAGTGCGAAACTGCGGCAAAGCTAATTGATAGTGGAAATGAAACTTTTTTTTTCTATTAATATTATACCGTTTTTGTTCTTATTTTTTTTCTATATTTTTTCATTTCTCCTTACAATTAACTTTGCTGCAGCTTCGTATTTTTACCACGGAAAAAGATGAATTGGCAAACTTAAACTACGATATAAAGATATATGTAAATCATCTCTGAATGACTTTTCCATATGTGAATATGACTAGGAACATCTGGCAAGTGATCGCACATCATGGAGAGCATGTTTAAGGAACGGTATAACATCATTTGAAACTGTGTTAGAGCAAAACTTAAAAAAAGAAAAGACCCATGACAAATTTTGGAAAACCCTGTGGACCAGTGGGCCTGATTTGTTCATTTTGTGACCGCATGTGTTTGTCAAACATTGGTAGATTTAGCCTTGAGAAAAGCTGTTCGACAAAAACAAAACTTAAAACAAAATACAAAATAGCCTCCACTAGACCATTCTGACAAGACGAAAAGGGTCATAGTATTTGCATGCATTTGTTTCCCTAGACTCCAACTACTTTCATAACCACAGTTATCGTCACCTTGCATATCGTCCCTGACGTGTGTTGTTCTGCATCTCATCTGACACTATTTCATTTTGGAGAGCGTAATGTTGTGTTCTGCTATTTCACTGCAGCTGGGAATTACCCATATCTACTACCCGTATGCTACAGCTTCGGTCAAAGTGCGTTGGCAAATTCTGTTGACAAGGTCGACTTCCGTGTAACTTTATTCGCTGGCACAGACGACGATTCCAGACTCATCATCGAGTGCCCTCTCCGCAG